>JAQIXX010008083.1:0-10074 GCA_034700605.1 Willowsia nigromaculata | reverse complement strand
CAGATGACGAGAAGGAGAGCTTAAGGACATGACGACTATGATGTATGCTTGCTTACACAGCTAACACTGACGATGATGAGATGAACATTATTAAAGAGAGAAGGAGTCTATTAAATAATAAATGTAATAAAAGCTGTTTTTGAGAAGGAGCTAGCTCCTCTGTACTAAATTATATGAGCTCTTACCAGATGAAGTCCTTGCAGTGACTGCAGAATGTGGGCTGTTTGAAGAATCTTGGAATGAATTTGTGGTCCTTGACCACGTACACGTTCTTCTTTTTCAGAGCTCCTTTCCGACCTCGCTGCCGAAGTCCAAACATGGTGTTGATGTCCGAACCCATTCCCTCCTCGTCCCCTCCTCCACCACCCCCTCCATGTTCTCCCATGATGCTGGAAAATAGATAAAAAATCCACATTAATGTCAAACTGATTTTAATCAAGGTAGATAAGCGGATAGGATAAAAAAATATGCTTGCTGCATAAAATCTTTTCATGACATCTTAATACATTTTATTTTAAATATTCGCGTGTGGAACATATAAAACTGTAGAGGAAAAAATGGCCCAATTTGCTCAATGACAAAAATGACAAAATAGAAATGAGAATCGAGATAAACACGTCAATGAAAACCAAGTTCTTGATCATCTCTCATTTGGGAAGAGTTTAATTTAACTTAATCAACACAACAGAGTATTCATTCATAAAGAGAACAACGGAATATGTGTGTAATGCACTTTTGACTTGAGCAACGAGAAGTAGACAAACTTTTGGTCTCGGAACACATAAAAATCTTGGAATGTATCCTGTCTCAACTCTCGTACATGGTATTCAGCGATTTCATGTTCTACATAACTTTGTAGTGATGCACATTCACGATGTAAAAAAGCAGCTTATACATACCTAAACCATTTAATTAATGAAGTTTAATAACTCTCCATAAAAATTACGCCATAGATCTAGTAGAAGCCCATGTGCTATTACGAAATACATGATGATCACATAAATGTAAAGTTGTATTAACTCTTCAACTCTTGCAACTTTCCTAGGAATCTCCTGAGTGGGAAGTTATGATCATTAATATGCTTTTATATTGAGCGTATATACATGTTTATAGAATCTAGAGAGATGGTTGAAACATAGTTAAGATCACATGCACAGCCTAAGCACATAAGCTCATTATCATTATTATTGTTTAACTTCGTCATAATATGCAATAATATTCATTTTCATAATCTCTTCAGCAAGTCATATCTTCTTAACTTCTCATGTCTTCTTTTTAAAAAAGTTTTAGCTACGTGCTTGTTGGAGCTGTTCATACAGTAAACATCTTCGAGAAGTGAAAAATTTAGCTTCATGAAATCTAGGTTGTGACATACTCCTTTGCACCCTTGCCCCATGAACTTTCCCTTTTCGGGCTATAACCCTGATTGGTTTTCATAAATTGAAACACCAAATTATATTCCCAACTTGCTACTCAGAAAAACATGACGTATCATAACATAATCATTGCAGTGCAGAGAGCTCCGTGTCACGAGGGGGAGCGAGAAAATAAGTTTTATTTATTTTTGTTCTTGTTTAGCTTAATTAGTTCATAGACATCTCAATAAACTCTGATTACTCCAATGATGTTGCTGATGATGATGATGATGATGATGATGATTTCAACAGCTAAATCATCATTTGTTCTGCGAAAGCAACAGCTGCATTTATATTTCCAGCAGCACCCAACCCAACTTTTGTTGTGTCACCATTTCCATATCATTGTTTATTTGCAATGACCAGAACAAAGTACATATGCCCTCCGTCGAAGAAATGGATGTTTGTTTTGGACCAAGAGTTGGCGTAACATATTCGCACTCCCATCTAATACCAAACAACATGGTAATAAGGCTTAACTGAATCTCTGCCAAATAAATCTTTCCATATGAAAATGAAAAACGAAAATGGTACTATTCCCTCTCACTTTTGTTCTCTCCTTACTCATACATATATTCAAGCCAGTTTTAGTAATTTCGCTCGAGGAAAGTTGATTTGAATGCTTGCTGGCTAAAAACACAAGAGAAGGCGCAGAGAGAACGAGAGAGAATCTAAATTGGTATAAATATTACATGGTCCATGTACCTCAGTATTTCGAGTTCAGCTCTACAGAATCTGCAACAGTGCAGTGTGCTGTATTTATTGCAATTGGCACAACCGAAACGAAAACGAGCCAAGCAAACAAAGGCCTATATATAATATGTATATAAGCCCACACAGAAGAGAGGAGGATGTGTGGTTCCGTTCGTTGGAGTAAATTGAAAAGGATTGCTATTAGTTTTACTGCGACTACTACTAACTAAACGATATTTATAATATATTTAGCGCACTCCGTTTTCCCTGTTTTTTGCCTCCTGGTCTCGCCTCTGGACTTTCATTTCTCTCTGTGTGTATTAAGCAGCTCATCTTTTCCCTTTCTCCTTTAATATGCTGCTGTGGGGAACTTCATATTCTTCTAGCCTAGTGAAATCCAAGCGCAAACTAAAACTTGGACAATTACTTGGATTTATGAGTTTTGTTTTGTTTGTTGTTTTCCCATTCCTCCTTCTTCCTTCCACTCTTTCGTGTTTCCCATCCTCCCATTTTCTTTCTTAGTTAACATTCGACTCCTCCGGTGGCGAGGAGCATGGGTGGGTGTGATCACTTCATTTTCTCTAACTCATTGCGAGAAATTGTTTTATAAACGCAACAGATGGAAAACATCTCGCAAGACATGCATTCACCACACCACCTCCATTCAAGCTGTCTTTTTCATGCACACGCTTTCCGCATGCAAATCTGATTTTCGCCTTCTCAAACTCAACTCTTGAAACAAAAACAAGGAGGAAAATGTGAGACTCATCACTGTCACATCACAATAAAATGGCCGCGAGCCATGGTGCCATGCAAATTGTAACTTTCTGCCGACTGACGAGATAGATAGTAGCTACAATAAGGTGACGATCTCTTGCAACCTAAAAAGCCAGCAGGAAAACGCTGTCAAGAGAATGAAGATGTGTGTGGCAATAAACAGATCTAAAACTCCATCGTTCACCTATACGTCTAAACTCATCTCATCTTTCAAAGTCTCAAAAGTCAGTGTAGTATTCTTTGTATCAGGATGATAATGAGTTTGAAGACTATGCCAAAAAATTATACAAACTCCTGGAGGGGAAAACACGTCCAACAAAATGGAGAAGCGAGCGTCATAATAAATCTCAGCGTGAAACCTACCACCGTACTATGGCACCTCAATGCCGCCACACACGTTGGTTTTAACAGACCTGAAAAGTCTCCTCATCATCGTCAAACTAATTACCTTGTGGCCATACCGCGGCTGCTGCTGTTTCTCTCTCTGTATTTTACTCTCATGAATGACTCTCCAGAAGCTGGCCAAAATTAAGGAATACTCATCGTTCTGCACCAGATTTTCCATATGCCACTCCTAAAAGACGATCATGATCATCATCGTCACAACCATCGCCGTCATCATCTGCATGCAGAGATTTTTATGGCCAGTTTATATCGCTCTTTGTACTACACATGCTTCTTCTAATTTACCACATATGGCTCATCATAAAACTAATAGTAGCAGGAGCAGAAGCAGCAGAATCATTTTGGACAAGCAACTCATCTTCAGGGGGAAAGTCATTAGAGACAAGATGAAGCGAAGACGAGAGAGCCAAACTCAACTTGTTTCTGTCATTTTAGCTCATGCATACCCAGAGTAGCCGTTTTAATCTTTTAAAACATATAGCCACCTTGCACTGTGCATAACAATTAAAATGAAACCAGAACACAATTTTTTTCTTTCCTCGTTAAAAAAATAGCATGCGTCACGACGGTGAATGATGTAGTAATGCAATCATCTTTTCAAAGCCGACCGTAACGACTTGTACGCGAGAAGGAAGTACTAGAAGGAAAAAAACAAGGCAGCTAATAGACACCGCATGTCTATACGCTAATTCATGGAATGTCGTGAATAAATTCACGATTTTTTCATCTTTCTGTGTCATTGGCATTAGTAGTCGGTGTAGTAGAGTGTTTTAAATCTGGGGAAAACTCAAGGGAAGTATATTTTTAATGCGAGTGGGCGGGGATATAGAGGGTTTAAATCTTTAGGTCGACACGGCTGATCGCTTCACTCGATATTTTGCTCTATTGAAAGAATAGCTACATATTTTTTTGTACTAAATACATGCTCCATTATCATAAAAGTAATAAAATTCTTTCATATATAGTTTCTACATAATGTATAGAGATATCATGGGGAATTAATGAGGGGGACAGGGACATAGCGTACGGGCAAAAGTCCAAATTTCTTTTATCACAAATAAAAAATAAAATCGCGACAAGCGAGAAGAGTGGGATTAATCTGATTACATGATCATCAGTTGACCTACAAGAAACAATTGCCAGGAAAATGCAGACAGGAGAAAAATAAGCTTTGCAGTCTGGTCGAGCAAGCTGAAATTTCTACATAAACCATAATGTATATAGTTACTCCATGTGCTACCTATTTATTCTATTGACACATCATTGCAGTTTGAGCTATTCCGACTCAAAATACATACTTCATAGTCTATATGTACTGTGTGAGCTGCATAAACAAACAAAAGATGACAAATAATGGTAATCTTAGAAGCTATTATTAAAGGATCAGATGGACTCCTGCCTTTGTTTCTCACTCATTCACAGGCACACCATTATAGTCTCGTCGTTACAAAAGCCAAAAAGTAACAAGAAAACGGAACTGAAAGGATACCGTTAGCGCGTGTTTTGTTGTTCAGGAGGATGGAAGCGTTTGAAGAGAATATATCTACCATACGGGTGACTGTGTGATGTGATCTGATGCGAAATGTGAAGATGTGTCTGTGTATCTTTTGTCTACTCACCCGTAATGTTTACACAGATCACATCACAATTCACAAATACACACAGACAGAGAACACAAGAGAGAAAACAAGGAAAGACGGCGGCGGTGGATTCTCTATTAGTTTAGTAAATGTAGAGAGGGAGAGTGAGAGGAACCAAAAAAAAAACATGTATGTTTGCTGTCTGCTCTTTGCAGCTTTTCTTTTCCTTCCTTCCTCGATTTCCTTTTTACAAACACATCCAGACAATTATAATGTTACCTGGGGGTCATCCCTATATTATGTTTTATTCTTAACATCATCTCTCTACTACCACTGCACATGCAAAAAAAAGCTCTTGAGACTGAATATCCACTGAATTATTTTGTAGACATTGCCATTAACTGCGCGACTACTAGAATCGCATCACATTATCTTTTCATTTCTCCCCACTTGTTCGACAGAAAGACGTGATTAGAGAGAGAGAAAAGAAAATGTACACAGAGAAGACATTAGTTCTACTTTTGTGCATGGCACTCATGACAGCAGAAGTGGTGGTGAACGTACGTGTACGTGCTTGTCAGCCATCAATTCTTAAACTTGACTTCTTCTTGTTCCTTTTTTCCCCACATCTCTTTTCTCCCTGTTCATACAACTGACTTTTTTCCCTTCTTAAATAAAACAAAACCAACTGGCTGACTGTTGCTTCTCCTTCTCTATAGTCTCTCGTTCTCACTTTCCATTTACTATTCATGCAAAACCTCATAAAAAAGTGGTAAACAGAAGTGTAATATGCACACACAAGGAGGAGTAATATAGCTCGAGAGATGTTCCACGTACACGCGAAAAAAATTATTATCATGTGATTAGTCGAAATGGGAATAAAATTGGCTGTGCATAATGTAAACATCACGTTCAGATAGTAGTAATTATTACTATTAGAGAGCAATAAAAAAGAGATATATAGCTGTTGTGGTTGGTTGGTGGAGGAACACTGTTCACTGTTTACTCTCTTCTTTTTGCAAACAGGCACGTCTCATGATCAAATGTAGAAAACTTGCATATTACCTTCATACCTAATCTTAGATCTCTCTCCTCAGATCTTCAAAGAATTTTATTCAATTCACAAGATCTTCTTAAAGGGTTTATGAGACTTAGAAAAAAAGAACGTAGACACCCTCAAACGAAACGAGATCTTTAGAGTGTATACATTTTTTTGGGGAATTGTTGATGAATGGAGGCATCAATCTGTTCTGTACCTCATTCGGGAACAATAGCCAGCCGCAAAACTGGATTGTCTTCATCTTTTCCACATTACTCTTCCTCTCCTCTCGTGTGTTACATAATAATTTATGAGGATTCAGATAAGTATCACAAGAGATGACAAGACACAAGAAACTAACTTTAGTGTAGTAGTTCTATTGCAGGCTATTAAGACGCTCCTATTGTTCTCAACATGGCCATCTAATTAGTTACTGTTGTGCACACACGTCCCTCCTTTATATCCCATTACGTCTCTTGTTTTCATCTACTTAAATATTATAATTATCTTCCTTTCTCTCTTTTCTCAGTCGTTTAATGGTTTTTCAATGGGGAATAAGGAAAATTTATAGGATCCTTTGTAAGATAAATGACTGCCAGTAGAAATATAAGACTTGTTTAATGCCAAGTACACAAGCTCAATGAGAAACTTTCAAATAAATACACTTTTTTGCCTTCTTCTGTAATTTTTATTGCTCTTCTTTCTTTTTGATCTTCATCTTGAGCCACAGCATTAAAATCTACTTTCCTTGAAAACAATTTAATAGCAATACTTAAACATTTTGTGTGTGCAAAAAAAGTAAATAAATATAGTTCTTTAGTGACTATTTATCTGTCGCTTCTTCGTGTCCGTAGAAAGTAGCAATAAAAAAAGTGGAAGCTCATTGAATTAAACTCTCATTTGTGTGCAGTGTCATCTTACAGAAAAAAATGGTCTACAAAAGTTGAAATATATTATGCGAATATAGTTTCATGTATTGTATGTGCGTGTGCTGCTTAAGGCATTTTTAAACAGAAATGCAAAAAAAGCCAATTTAACTAAAACACACGTACTCTTTCTTTCAATCTGTTTATAAAGCACTTGAAGCATACACTATACTGGTCTTCATGAAGGAGAGGACTATGGCGAAAATTCTCAAATTCAAAATGCTTAAGGTGGTTAATGGTCTCATTATCATTACGATTACAAAACAAGCGTACATGTACCTGAAAAAAATTTGGATACGATTTGCCTGTTCAAACTTTAACAATAATTTTATAGCAAACGCTTTTATGCAAATAGCCGAACACATAAAACATCAGAGCTTTTGCAAAAGAAGAACAATAAAATCCTACAAAAATGCTCAATAATTATAATAAAACTATTACAGTAAACGCAAAAGGATACATTTTCTTGTGGATTTTATTTTTATCTCAAAACGGAAAAGAGAGTGAATCTGTATTATTTACTCAAACCAATCTCTTCTAACCGCCTCATTTATCCCCATCTTCTTCAAAAGAATCATCAGATTCGCTATTTGCTTGAATAGCGTATCATTATTTTCACGTGTCAACTAAAAGTAATCAATCGGTTCAACCTCCTCTGAAAAAACAAACAGAAAAAAATTGGAAGAGAAGAAGAGAGAAAAGTGGCTCACCTCACTATTTTAATTTTCTTTTCTTCCTTTCTCTCTTTTCAGTTCACCTCCTCCTCCTCCTCCTCTCAGATCTCAGATTACTTTACTCTTTCTCCAAGAAAGCTACAACTCTTTCTCTCTATCCGAATAAAAGATAATACACTTTGTCGTCTTGTTGAAGACTTGTAAAAGTATCTGTCTGTGGAAATCTCTCTTTCTCTCTTGCACTGAAACTCTGAGTAAATGGATGATGGAAGAGTAGCAGAAGAAAACGAATGATGATTGTTATTGAAATGATGCTATTTCTTTACAAAGCCACGTGAAGGAAAAGCAAAGTGAAAATATAGTCTCTCTTTTCTCACTCTGTTTGTCTTTGTTATTCTACACTCCTGTTTCTTTCGGTTTGATGATAACCCTTTCCTTTTCTTCGAGATGATCACACAGGAGAAAGTATTGTTGTGTTTGTACGTGCTACTTTACCAACACTGTAACTCTGCTAATGGAGGAATGAATGATGATGATGAAATCGTTTATCTTGTCAGTTGTAAGTAAACCACACATGCACTTTCTTTTATTCTTCTTTCACTGCCACCATTCCATCAGGAGAGAAGAGCGGAAATATTGTTCAATATTTTATTCTTCCTTTTCCTCCTTTTTGTACAGGAGAAATGTATCGTTCGTTATGATGACTATGGTGAGGAAGGGGAGGTCGTCAACTTTTATTTTTTATGCCTTTTTTCCTCGTACAAAGTTCCGGAGAAAATGTGTCCATCTCCATTACTCCGATTGTTCCGCCTCTCTTGTAAAAGTCTTTTCAATACTTTTTCCAATCTCCATCACTCACTCCTCAGATCAGTGAGACAGGAGGAGAGAGTAGAGAAGAAGATGAAGAAAGAGAAAGAAAGTACAACCGAATCGACCGACCACAATAAAAGAAATTCTTAACCAAACCACAAATTTGGGAAGTTCATCAGCACGTGAATAGGAGCAGAACCAAGAATGCTACTAGCACTACCAGTCAAAGACGGTTGGCCCCACCGACGAGAGCCAACATTAGAAAAAAGTCAACAGAACGACGAACAATGACAACAATGTCAAGTGAAAAGTTTCTTTTGTTGTTGGGCCACCAAATACCACACCACCTCTTCTGATGTCTCCTTACTTGCCACTTTGAAAGTACATATGTAACTGAGAAAGGTAGACAGTGGATGTTTCAGGAGAAAGCATATTCTACGTCACCTCACTTTATCACCTACTCTCCCGTCGATTTTCCCCGTTTACCACCTGCTGTACTTAATGTACATAAAAGTCAAACAAAAAAGTTGACCTGCCACTGTGGTAGGTACTTTGTACTCAGGTCTCTCTAAAAGGGCTTTTAAAAATGGCCTTAGACGTTTTACTGTTAATGGCACTAGAAAAAGATGTTCGTAATGATGTTTCCATCTACGCCTAACGTGCAACTCTAAACTTTTGATAAAATCAACAATACAACAATATATTTCTCTGAAAAAATCTCTCAAGGCTTGTTGAATTCGTTGTTTCTTCTGCAAAGTTGGAAAGCATGAGCTCTGATTTCGATTTTTCCAAACTTTGCAAAATTTTAGTTCAGTACGGTAATTAACTTGTCATTTTTATGAGTATATTTAGGCCGGTCGTATATATACTTGTTTATTTGCTGGTTGTATGATCATCCACCATATCTCAATCAGTGCAATATAACACCCAGAGTATCTCCGGAGTAGACAAGACGGAAACAGAAATCTGAGAATCCAAAGTGGCGAGGTTGACACGAGCGAGCAGGCAACCAAGCACGTAGAAAAGACAAGACACACGGGAGACACCAGCAACCTGCTCGAAACACGGTTGGATTCTTTCTGGGGTCTCTCGTCGCTCCAACTCAGAAAACCACTGTGTGTCTATGTCGATGTGCTGCTATTTTACTTGCTTGAAAACCTATAGAAAAACGACTTGGGTAAACTTACTACTAACTCTGTTGAGTGAGCTCTCTCTCTCTATAAACTATTATAGTGGATGATATGCGATGATAATAGCAAAAGTGGTAAAAAGTCTGGTAACGTAAGCAATGCAGTAGTGGTGATGTAGCCAAAGTTAAGTAAGTACTCACGTTGTACTTGTGTGTTGTACTCGTTGTCGTAAAGTGAAATGGTTTTTGTAAAAAAAAGGGTTGAGTAATGATAGGATTCTCTGCACTCAGAACGAAACGAGGAGAGAATGTTGACGACGACACATACAACAAGACACGAGAGAAGACAATGATAGGAGTCAAGTCAAGTGTTGGGCTCCCAAACTAGTGCACTCTTGTCTGCTCCTCTTCTGGTGGTTCCTCTTCCACTAACTAACAGACTTATTGGGTAAACTAGATATTATTATTTTTTGCCGATGTGGTAGATATAATATGAATATAAAGTGTACATTCACGATCGCGTCTCCGAGTAGCGAGGTGATAGTACAACCCGCCTTCGGAAAATTCTCATAATCCTGTTCTCATAAAGAGCCAATTCCCATAATCGAGTTCTCATAACGGTTAAT
>JAQIXX010008082.1:0-10074 GCA_034700605.1 Willowsia nigromaculata | reverse complement strand
GGTAGCCTTGGAAATGCAGCTTTTGTTGGGGAGGATGAAGAGAAACCAGCTTTTCTTAACGCAAAGAGTGAGTTTATTTTTAATGGTTTGATAATTAGTGGGCATAATTAAAGAAATCGAAACTTCTTGTTTTTTGTGCATTCTAGATTTGCGGAGCCTGACACTCGCAGGTTTGGAATGGATGCCAGAAATCAAGGATATATTTTTCACGAATGTTCTTCGCCATATGCCTCTCAAGGAGCTTTGCCTCACTTCCCAAGGAACTCTGGATATTGAGCAGGTATTGTGATAAGATGGCATTGATTTTCATGGAATAGTTGGGAATGGAGATGATTAGGAAAAGAAGTTGGATTTTTCAATAGCTCGTCATTTTTATTTTTTAGATCACGCTGGTTGGCGTCTCAAGCTTGCTGGAGGGGATTTTCTCTGAGACAATCGAGAAATTTGAATTGTCCATCGAATTGGAAGGAATTTCATCTGAGAACTTGCGTGCTCTGGAAGAGGAGTTCCGGTCTTCCAGAATGATGTGAAGCAGGACACCCCACTAAGCTAAAATCTACGATTATTATATAAAATACAAATCAAATTTGTAATCAATAATATTCCAATTATCCACAAATTGTTTGATAAAATGTGATTTTCATTGATATTTTCTTTTGAAATAATATTAACATTATTTGTGTAATTAAGTCTTGCAGTGTGTATGTAATTTGGGAATCTTGCAGTATTGTGTATTAAAAATAAATTAAAAAATTTTTCATCGCTATTTCCACAAGTTATGTATGTGATGTGCCTACACCCTCCGACCATAAAACGAAAAATTCCGACTTGAACTTGTCAACGGAAAATAATTAATGTACTTTACACCAACAAGCAAGGAATTTTGTATGCAAAACTAAATTCCAATCAAACTGAAAATATGACATTCAGCATAATAGAAAAATGAGTAAAGGGAATTACACAGCTAAATATAACTATAGTTTATATTTATTCAAAACGAATGCGTCATGGTAAATTGAATACCCCAAGCGCAAGAAGAATCTAGAATCTATCAAAAATTAATCTTTTCATACAGGAATCTCCCGTCAACTTAATCAATTACATTTTGCCATTTCAATAATTAAGAATTGAAAATCTTAACCGCTATATCCTACAGCCTTCTTTCTATCTACTATATTTATATGTACAGTTACATGTTATTAAGTCAATTAGCAGCTAAATAGTTGTTGTTTAAATTATCATGAGTTCATCTTGCGGAAGCATTACAGTTCATCTCTCCAAAAAAGAATTATAGATTCATAGATTAGCTGCCTTACATATAAGTTATATGATATTATGATATAACTCATAAAATCCAGATTGCTCGCGAAGAAACTAAATCCATAACAATTGCGGATTTAAGTAGGTAATTGACAAAAAACATGATAATTAATTGGGAAGAAAGAAAGTGTTTCGATGATCTTCAACATGTTCGAGAATTCTCAGCATTTTTGGATCAACGTGATCTTCCTTGGGCAGTCATCAAATCCATAGATGGGCTGCAAAAGTTTCGCCATGATGGAGCCTCTTTCCTTCCCCTCGAATCTTTCCAGTTGCTTGGGAGTGGGAGCTGCCGGAAAAATAGATTTTTACAGACAAAATTAATTACAAATCGATAATCAACAAGAAAAATTGACATGAGTTTCAAAGTTTGAGCTTTCGTGTACCTTCATCAAAGTATCCTGGAACAGCGAGCATCTCCATACTTGCCAAATGGTCATTCAGGAACCACAAGTTAGTAGGCTTGCAGGTGC
The DNA here is from genome assembly GCA_034700605.1 of Willowsia nigromaculata. Lineage (NCBI taxonomy): Eukaryota > Metazoa > Arthropoda > Collembola > Entomobryomorpha > Entomobryidae > Willowsia > Willowsia nigromaculata. The sequence continues at coordinate 8,281 of JAQIXX010008082.1, read as the reverse complement.
CGTAGAACGCTTCGTCAATGGCCCAGTAGGTGACTTTCTTGGTCGTTAGGTTGATCTTCGTCACTCGGATCCTACATGCACATGAAGACATATTATAACTTAAAAGTAATGCGAGATGAGATGAAGAAGAGATTTGATGTGACATGAGATTTGTTTAGGTACCTGACAAACTCCTCCAAGACATCCCGAACCATAAAAACGCCTCCGATGGGCACCTCCGTGATTGAGTTGACTTGGAACTCCTCTTCATCCTGGAGAGCTGCATACTGACTGTTGATTTCAGTTTGGTATTCGGCCAGTTTCATATCATAAAGCGTACTATTAATTATAAATACAAGTAGTTCAAACAATTATAAATTGATTACTAGGGCATTTGACCAATCTGATGATTAATTAATGACCATAGAAAAATTAACTCACGAAAAACACTGGGGAGTTGACATTCTGGTCTTGAGAATTAAGCCTCGCCAGGAACTTGATCGGAGTCTTGATTTCACCGGACTTCAACTCAGGATCCCGAAGGGTTGGGGGAGGTCGGCTGTAAAGGAGAGCCCTGTAGCCATGCATTGCCAACCCTGGGCGTAATTTGTCCAGTGGAAGAATCTCAGATCGGGGGCGTGTCTCCAACTCCACATCTAACTTATGCATGAAACGACGTAGAAACGACAGTGGTTTATGATGGCGTCTGCCATGGTTAACGTCGGATAAGAACACAACACTACGAATCTGACTTTAACTGATGATTGATGATCTTAATTAAGGAATAACTCCACTTTTTAATTGTTCATTTGTCACCAACATCCAACGAATGGCTTAGATAGAGGATAAATCACTAATAAGTCGAAATTAACTAAAAACACGCAATTAGAAATTAGCAAACTGAACTGCAAATCAACAAGTCAAGAGTGAAGAGTCAATGGCAGAATAAAGGTACGGACACATAGGATGCGGCGAGAACTTTTTTATGAGTCGTGAGTTGCGTTTTTCAAAAAAATGACGGTCTCCGCTGCGTACGACGCATTTAGAGACACATCAAATACGCATACGCACGTCATATATTATCCGTCTGCGGATGAACTAAAAAACGCAGTTGAAATCTGCTAAATAAACGCAGCATTTTCAGATAGAACAAATGCAACAAAGAGTTGATATTGTAGGTGTTGTTATCACTGCATTCAAAACATTGCAAATTGTATTGAGTATAGTATTTTGATTGTGCTATGGATCCAATTATTTTGTATGCAATTCGAAGACAGCAAAAGAAGAAGAAACTTTTAAAAAGGTTATGGGTACATCCATTAAACCTCTCTCGTCAAGCTAATGGTGAGCACCTGAAGATTAAAGAAATGCATGACGAATATCCAGAAAAATTCAAGGAATACACTCGATTGACACCAAAGCAATTTGACGCGCTTCTGGAAAAAGTAGCTCCAAGGATTGAAAAACAGGACACTAATTTTCGAAAAGCACTCTCGCCCATGTTTAAACTGTTTGTCACGCTCAGGTAATTGTCATCCAAATTTGCAAACAAAATTCATAACTTCACATTTATGCATATTTCATGGCATTTGATACTTTCTATACTTTATTTCTCAAGATTCTTGGCGTCTGGAGATCTTGTCCGGAGTATTGCCACTAGCTACGGTGCTGGAGTGTCGTCTGTTCGAAGTGCAGTCTACGAAACATCAAATGCCATTTGGGAAGTGCTCTGTAGGGAATATGTAAAGGTGGGAATAATCTTAATTTAACAATGATTTTTCCATATATTTGGAGAATCAAGTGGTGATTTCTATGATTTATTTGCAGGCACCGTCTACTGCGAAGGAGTGGGATGAAATCGCAACTGAATTTTACAAAAAATGGCAATTTCCAAATTGTGTCGGTGCTATTGACGGGAAGCACGTAATTTTGGTGTCTCCAAAAAACTCAGGGTCTCTCTTTTACAATTACAAAGGTACCTTCAGCATTGTGCTAATGGCTACATGTGATGCGGAGTATAGATTCACAACGATTGACATTGGAGCATTTGGAAGGCAAAGTGATGGCGGCATATTTTCAGCATGTCCCCTTGGAAAACTTCTTTCTACTGGTAAAAGATCTGTGTATCTAAGTTGGAGATTGCAGTTAATTTGATATCACATATTTTTAAATAATGCTTGTGGTTACATAGGAGATGCTGGACTTGGGAATTCAAAAACATTGCCGAATTCAAATCTTAAGCTGCCAATGACATTTGTTGCCGATGAGGCTTTTCCTTTACGGTGCTACATCATGAGACCTTATCCAGGGAAGGATCTCACACATGAACGACGCATCTATAACTATAGACTTTCTCGAGCCCGGCGAACGATTGAGAATGCCTTTGGTATACTGAGTTCCCGATTCAGACTTTTTCGTAAGCCTATTCATGCAACCCCTGAGAGAGCTTCGACTTACGTTAAAGGTAAAAGTTTTCTGAAAGAATTCGCATCAAAAATTAAACAAATCATTAATTTATGATAATTATATTTTTATTCCTTGTAGCCTGCGCAGCTCTACACAATTATATTCTGACAGAAGAATTGTCTGAAGATACAACAAGGCGTCATGACCACGGAGCCGCTGACACGCCAGGTTTCGCACAGATCACAAAGCTAAGTAGTAACATGCATTCACGAGCTGCTAAAGATATGCGAGATCAACTTGCTAAATACTTTTGTAATGAAGGCTCTGTTGACTGGCAATATGCTGCTATTTCCACTAATTTATAACAAATTATTTATTCATATATTGACAATAAGAAATGAAATAAAAACATTTTTTGACAACGCTATCAGCTAATATTTTACTTTTCATCCTGAGTTATTTTGATTCTCTATTACAACGTAAGAGTTAGGAAACTCTACTTCGTGCATAACTTGTTCAATCCGAATACGTGCGTAACCTGCTTGAACCGGCGAAAAGGAGCGCAACTTCTCTGCAATTGACATAGCAAACAAATGATGCGAGTCCTCCACCGGTTTTGAGTTAGCCATGTAGTCGATAAGCGCCTTGTCAAGATCATCATTTCCTTCACTTCGACTTTTCTTTGTCTTCGAAGTTTTGGCCTTCCAAGTAACTGCTGGACTCCAAGTAGAAGATCCTCCCTGGTTTGGAGTAGATGTTGAGTTTTGTCCTACTTCTGAACTTCCATCTCCGTCCCCATGGGGCGTCAAATTTCCATTTCCACTGGATGGCTGGTCGTCCAAAACGTCGCTTAGGACATGACTAGTCTCCAACTCGATGTTTCCACTTGTACTGGAAAAATGAACAAGTACATCATAGAGCTTTGAGAGAATTGTGATTTCCATTATTTTATATTAATGTACCAACAATGCACTCCACATTTTGCTGACATACCTATTCTCCTCTATAAAAGCATCCAAAAATGTTAAGTGCTTGAACCAAGTCCAACTTTTGACCTTTTTGGCTTTATCCCCACTCTTTCCTTTTAGGGCATTCCTCTTCTTCCGGTAATTGTCCCGCAAATAACGCCATTTTGATTTACACCATGGGACTGTAATAAAACAAAACAAACTCACGTGAGTAAATGAATAACAAAAACAATTTATTAATAATATTATTGGATTTTCTGATTAAGTAGATCTAGATACCTTCCGATTTCATTTCCGAAGCGATTTCTATCCAAACAAGCTCTTTTCTACCAGTATTTTTGTATTCCGGAAGGCAAGCATCGTACAACACAGGATGATCTCGAACATGGTCGATCAAAGTTTCCACTTCATCGCCTTCATCTTCAAAACTTTCTCCCAAACCTTCACTGCTTACATTGGCCATTTCAAATTTTAAGAAATCAATCACTCTATATGTGAATACAAATTATAGATGCAATTAATGTAATTGATAGAATTTATTGAACAAGCAATAATAGAAACAAAGCATTCGGCTAAAATAACCGATAGTTTACAATGGATATTGCAATTACTGTGTTTTCTACAAAGATGCACTCGTCGATACGCAACAAAAGTTGAAAAAATCCAACTCTGAAAACGATGAGTTGCGCACGGTTTTTTATCCACAGCTGAGAATAGCGCAAGAATGATGCTGACGGTGTGTCTCTGCGTAAAGAATGCGTCGTAGCATTTTGTCCGCAACGGACAAAACACGCTCCGCATAGATTTCTTCCGCTCGCCAGTGTGTCTCTTTTAACTCATTGCGCTCGGCGGAGCTCATCCTGACTCATATTATCCTGCCCCTGTCTGTCTCCACCTTAACATGAGCACTCAGCACAGCAAATGCTTGTTTCATGGACGGCATTCTCCGAAACAGCTGACCATGTAAACAAACAAAGGACAGCAGTCAGCTGATTGATGCTGGGTAAAAAGGACGCGGTTTCAATTTCAATGCGCGCGCATGTATGTGGTGGTGCTGTAATGTTGTGTTCTGTGCGAACCGGAACTGAAGCAAGTCGAAACATGTTTTTGGCAAGCGCACTGGTCGACATGTAAATTGTGAGTGACAGCTGTCAGCTAATTAATGAACGCTGGCGTGACAGTAGGCAATCAGGGCATTCGGGTCAACTTCATTGTAACTTTTATAATTCTTCGCTACTCTGGACTCCAGTAAGGTCAACCGCATTAAAAGGTTAATTTTTTTATTTTGTCAATATTTATTTACTTGTCATATGTCATATTGACCGTGTCAAGTGTTCAACGTTTAATCTTTTTAATTTTGAATGTTATTGGATTAGTTTTACTATTTTACTGTGTTCCACGCTTCCTGACTTGAAGTCCATTCATTCACTTACCTCTGCAGTGGCAGTGGTCATCCAAACAATTGAAGTCAGAAGTCAGTAATAGGCGTCACTTTGAGGAGGAGGAGGATTATCGGAATCTTTGCTCTTCACCGGAGGAACTCAACAGTTGACAACATGGTGGATTTTACAGTAGTGCTTCCAAAAGAGGTGGTAAGTAGAAGTTATACTTTTAATAATGCAAACAAATGGTTTACGGTTTGGGTTAATGTTAATGCATCTTGATAAGCCACAGATCGGGGATGGTTCTTAAAAGATGCTTGAAATTGAAGGTTTTCTGTCTATATTTTTAGATTTGCGATCACATCTTCCCCCACCTTCAACTGAATGACTGGTTGCGGCTCCGTCGGGTCAACAAGGTGGTCAAGCCTTTGGCGGAGGACTGCATTCGTGTTCATCATGTGACCTCTGAGCGATTCATCGAGATTGACTTAGATGAAGCTGCAGAGAAGAACGTGAATGCCTTCCTCGCCCTTGATTTCCTCGCTCCAGCTTCCAGATTCAGGATCCGGAATTTGAAGCCGAAGACGTGGAAGGAGGAGCCTATCCAGGAGTTTGTGGCGATTTACGGGAGCAGGATTACTCATCTGAAGATTGATTCATTGAAGATTCCGATCGTCTCCTCAAAAGCCATCCAGTTTTTTGAGGCATTGCCGAATCTTGAATATTTGAAAATTGGGAAGGTGGAAGTGCGAGGATACAAACAGGATACAAGGGTTTCAAAAGTAAAACTTCTCAAGTCTGTTCCGAAGACATTCAGGCGCCTTCGAACTCTGATCATTAAATACTATCAATGTGCACCAAACTTGATGTCTGTGGGGGTCATTTGGAAGTTCATAGAGAAATTCTCCACACAACTGGAATTTCTCAAACATCCCCTGTATGCTCTGTCTTACGATGATCTTAATCTTAATCTTCCAGATAAGTGGTTTGGCTATGTGAGGAAGATGATTTTGGAAGGGCCCAATCCTTCGGTTTTCAAGTTTTATGACATTGAAAATTGCCTCAACGAGGAGTCCAATTTTCCTTCAATTTTTATGAACTTCGAAGAGTTGATCCGAACCTGTGCGGAATTCAACGTGAAGCTTTTGAATGTGGATGGATTTATGATTCAAGATGTTATGAATGATGCGGAAGAAGAAGACAAGGAAGAAATGAGAAGGATGCTTTCCAAGGTGGTTGCTTCAACTGTTTCCGCTTTCCCCGTCTCATTATTTCTCATGGAATTACAAAATCTGGAAAAACTTGAGATCTCAGGAATGGAAGATAGAGTGTCCATGCCTGAAATCTTCCAGCGGCATGAGTGGCCGAGCCTGAAGGAACTGGATATTGAGATTGACTCTGAATTACTTCTTGATTACTTCTTTGTGGGAATTCGAAGGGATAAGATGGAAAAGCTGAAGATTGGGTTTAGTTGGACAGACAATTTGCCCTACCCGAGGATCATTGATGTCTGCACGTCCTGTCCGAATTTAAAGGAATTAACTATTCAAGATTGGCCTGGAAGCAATGAAGACATCTCACTGCTCTGGGGTAACTTGCAACAGTTGCAGAAGGTAACGTTCCAGAGCTGTGGTAGCCTTGGAAATGCAGCTTTTGTTGGGGAGGATGAAGAGAATCCTGCTTTTCTTAACGCAAAAAGTAAGTTTAAAAAATGGTTTGATGAGTAGATGACGTAAATAAAGGAATGAAAACTATATTTTGTAAAACTTTTGTGCATTCTAGATTTGCGAAGCCTGACACTCAAAGGTTTGGGATGGATGATGCCAGAAATCAAGGACATATTTTTCACTCAGGTCCTTCGCCATATGCCACTCAAGGAGCTTTGCCTCACTTCTGGAGGATCTCTGGAAAATGAACAGGTATTGTGATAAGATGGCGTTGATTTTTATGAAAAACTAGGGAATGGCGATGAGAAGGGAGAAAGAACTTAGATTTGGCAACAGCTCGTAATTCTCCTCGTATTTCAGATCACACTGGTTGGCATTTCAAGTTTGCTGGAGGGTGTATTCTCTGAGACCGTCGAGAAATTGGAGTTGTCCATCGAATTGGAAGGCGTCCCATCTGAGAACGTGCGTGCTCTGGAAAAGGAGTTCCGTTCTTCCAGAATGATGTGACTCAAGACACCCCACTAAGCTACCATCTACCATTATTATAAAATATAATCAATACTTTTCCAATCGTTTAGTTTAGAGATTGATTTTTATAGGATGATTTTCATTGAAATGTTCTTTAACATGCCATTAAAACTATTCGTGTAATGAAATCATGCTATTAACTCTTCCTGTTAATAAAATGACTTGCATAATTGCCTAATCTAAATTTCAAATTAATTCTTTCATCCACATCTCCAAAATCTACGATATGTACCTACACACACCAATCAATCATATAACGTAAAATTCTAACCTGGACTTTCCAACGGAAAAAAATTAGTGTACTTTTTACTTACTACACCAACAGGAATTTTATATGCGAAACTGAAAGCCACACTGAGAATATAACATTATGCATAATAGAAAAAATTAATGGAGGGAATAACACTGCAAAATATAAAAACACACCGTAATTCATATTTATTCAAAACGTATACCTCAAGGTGAATACCCCCAAGCGCAAGGGCAATCCATAAAAATATTTCTTTTCATAATAATACAGGTATCTCCCGTCAACTAAATCAATTACATTTTCCCATTCCAATAATTAAGAATTGAAAATCTTAATCGCTATATCCAACAGCCCACAGATTTTTCTATCTACTACATACCTATATGTACAGTTACACGTTATTAAATAAATTAGCAGCTAAATGGTTGTTGTTTCAATTATCATGAGTTCATCTTCAGGAAGCATCACAGTTCATCTCTCCAAAAAAACAATTACGGATTCATAGATAAGCTATCACACATGCAATTCATAAAAATCAAAATTGCTCGCGAAGGAACTAAATCCATAACAAATTGCGGATTTAAGTAGGTAATTATTCGTTTCCCAGACATAGATATTATGATAATTAATTAGGTAGAAGGAAAAGCTTTTGATAATCTTCAACATGTTCGAGAATTCTCAGCATTTTTGAACCAAAGTGATCTTCCTTGGGCAGTCATCAAATCCATAGATGGGCTGCATAAGTTTTGTCATGATGAAGCCTTTTCCTTTCCCCTCAAATCTTTCCAGTTGCTTGGGAGTGGGAGCTGCCGGAAAAACAGATTTTTACAGACAAAATTAATTACAAATAGATAATTAACAAGAAAAATTGACACGAGTTTTAAGTTTGTGCTTTCGTGTACCTTTTTCAAAGTATCCTGGAACAGCGAGCATCTCCATATTTGCCAAATGGTCATTCAGGAACCACATGTGAGGTGGTTTGCAGGTGCCGTAGGACGCTTTATCAATGGCCCAGTATGTGATTTCCGTGGTTGATAGGTTTATCTTTGTCACTCGGATCCTATGAAACATTTGAAGACATGTTATAACTTAAAATTAATG
>JAQIXX010008081.1:0-10076 GCA_034700605.1 Willowsia nigromaculata | reverse complement strand
CGCCATATGTAACCCATCCCGTGAAACATTCCGGCATCGTTGTAACTGCTTAAATTACGTTGCACAAGGAAATATACAAGGTGCAGGTAACAAGACATTCTCCCATTCTTCTAGACAAAATCAGAACAACCTGTGGGAAGAAAAAAGGAAATCTCAACCAAAGTCACAGCATCCGATTGCCGGTATCGGTAACGAAAAGAGCAAAACGGATGAATCATTAGACACTTCAAAGGAAAAAGCAGAGTCAACAAGACAGCCATCATTATCAAATTGTGCAGGAGCAACCGAAAAGCCTGTGCACACGTCTCAATCATCTTCAAAAATCAAATCAGTCTCTAATTTTCCGAGAGGTAGAAGATTTTTCTTCTGCTCGTCGTCGCGAAAAATCTTGCCAACTTTCAGTAAATTACGTTTTCCATTTACCTTGTCCGAATTACCTAGGCGCTCAGTGCTGAAGAGGCAAAAGCTCCGAAACGAGAGAGACGAGGAGGAGAAAGGAGCAGAGTCAGGAAAGTATTTGCCGGCAAAACAAATTCCAACAAGTGAAAGCAATCATCATCAAAGAGTGGAAGAGAAAGAGAAGTGGAAAGATACGTCGTTGTCGGTGACTTGTAGCAGTAGTAGTAACAATTCAACTACTCCAGTAGTTGAAACTAATAAGCTTGTGAAAAGGTCTATAACTGTGAAATCATCAACCGCAATATCATCATCATCAAATGCAATACCAAAAACAGAATTGGATTGTATGGAATTTCTGAATCTGAATGTGCAGGCTTCAACACACCAAGAGAAAGGCGATTGTAGTGAGAGCACCAGTACCGGTACCCCTAACGAACACGACGAAAAAGCAAATGGCATTTGTAGTAATATCAACAACAATAACAGAAAAAAGAGCAGTAAAAACTTTGAAAAACTCAAAAAGTTTTTCCTATTTTGTAAAGGATTGAGGAAGTCAAAGTAAAAATTGCAGTTGTGAAGATTGTAACCGTAACTGTTTGTACTTGAATAACATTTTACCTTTTGCTTGCCCAGTCGTGTGCATGCTAGTTTTTCGGGTTTACATACTCTGTCGCTTTCATTCTCCCTTTCTTTTTATACACACGAATGAATTGTCAATATATAAAGTAAAATCTCCACAGCTTTTGTGCTTGTGAAAGTGAAAAAAAGGGATAGACGTTTTTTATGTTTATTTCATCAAAATGGAACCACACACTGATTGTGAGTTTTTATGAGAATAATAATATGAACCTATTATAGCGTTACTGCAAAGCGTAATCTGCTGAAGTACTGCCGTTATTTTCATGGTCGGAAGATACTCTTAGCTGATGTTGGAGAGATTTTTGGAGATTTCAGGGATGAAATGAAGTAAAATAAAAAAGAACACACCATCAATCAAGAGTGTATATTAATCCGCATGTTTTTGTGTGCTTTTGCAATGCTTTTGAAAGAACACAAAAAGAGACAGAAGAAAGCTTTCTCTTTTTTAGTGTATTATTTTATCATTCTGCCGACCGACAAAAATGACAATATGGTAGTTTGACACTGGAAAGATTGCGTACATTTTTTCGTAGGTTGAAAAAATCTTCAGTGTACATTTTCCCCCTTATTGTACAGTATATTACAATATCAGAAGTTGGGAGATTTTTTGCTGGAAAAGCTATTCTATTGCTATTTTCTCGTTTTATCTACCAACTTTCCCTTGCTCCATCTCCATTATTATGTGTACTTTTCTTTACATATGTGCAGCAAGCAACTGACACAAAAGTGACGTAAAGAACTTCTTCCTCGTCTTCTCTCATTCGTAGTTTGTACTTTTTTTTTACACAGTCTTCACTTGTCAAAGTTGCTCGTTTTTGTGAATTTGCGTTTTGGTAATAAGAACAGCATATTATAGAGTTAAAGGAAAAGACCGGCAGAAGAGCATAATATTGAGCTGATACATGCATATCGTCTTGTGTGGCTTCTCTTGGAAAAAATGTAATTCAATATTAAAGGGAAAGCACAGGGAACGCAATGCAATTTACGTGAATGGATGTAACCGCCCTTATTGCAGAAGCAAAAGAAAACGAAAATATCTTGAAATGCATGCACTCATTCTGTTACTATTCTCTTCATCTTATTTTTCTCATTTTTACTATTCTTTTTTGCTGGCGTGAGGAAGCATAACATTTGTCATTTGAGCAACTTGTTTGAGTTTCATTGTTGAATCTGTGACATATTATTGGTTCAACTCCCCTAGCAGTTTTATATGTAATATGTGCAATACAGAGACAATTTTCCATTTGCAAAGAGAGGAAAATAACTACGATTGAAAAAAGCTGCATTACATTTCACCATTCTTTTACTAACCTACACGCAAAACTATATTATAGTAGTGCGCGCGTGAATATATCTGTCTCCGTCGGTCGGACATTCACAAAACTTTTTCGTGCGTGCATCTCCAAAAAAATATAACTAAAGTCTTTTAAAGATTTTTGTACACACGTGCCTGGCCTCCGGTGTGATGTACGCTTTACAACCGAGTTTATACAATGAATGGGAAATGGTGTGTATTTCCTTTAAAAAACGTTCTTTATCCATAAGCAAACAGTGGAAAGAATAGTTTTATTTGAATCGTATCTGCCAGGAATAGGCAATGTAGGAGCATATTATATGCTTTGCTATGTAAAATTATTAAAATTCGGCAAGAGTGTGGAGAAAATTTGTACCAAGTCGTCTGATATCAAGGAAAGAGCACAAAACTTATAATAACATCCATCATAGCATAATTTTATTATTGTTCAATATCAAACTCAGCTGTCACTGAAAAAGTCTACAGTTATCGCATATATTATAGGACTAGAGACATGTGCAAGTAAAATTTGTAAAACTTTCACCTTATTTATGTTGCAACTTGGAAGCACCTATACTGTGTAAAATTTTGAAAACTGCACTACTGAAAACTAGAAATCCCTATAGTTGTAAGTATATCATACGTTCTGAAACATTTTAAGGGTCATTTCAAATGCGTCAAGCCAATCTCAAAAGGAGAGAGCAAAAGGGAAAGGATAAATGGAAATTCTGTGAATAGAGAAAGGAACCGTTTTTTCAGCATGTTCTCAATGCTTCCGTATATTACGCTTTTGTGCAGATACAATGTTTCGCAACAAATAATAGACTTCCTTCGTAACAACAGTTGAGTAGATAAATTTACTTCCTCACTTCACCAGTGGATGTATTGAGTTTTACAGTTAAGACAACGGAGTATAGTATTGTGTGGAGATTTTCTTCCTAACGAGAAACTTCTTTTTACTCGATTTTTACGTTTGTACACAACCGCAAGCAAAAACAGTACTCAAGTGAAAGGTCACTGCTTCTTACAGAAAACCAGAAGCGAAAGAGAGAAGGACATACATATATGCATAATATTGTGTACGTACAAGTGGGCAATAACCATAATAGTAATTTGCCATGTTTGATACCATTTCCTTTTCGCAGAGAACATGTTGTATCGTCATTTTGTGATAAATCCAAAGTGACACTGGGTAAAAACAAAGGAGAAACACCATAAAAAAAGCTTGTGGTACTCTGACTATGGGGAAAAGTGGCTTCGTATTGCATTGCTGCCTTTAACCAAAGTCTCACAGCGGTTCTTTTTACTCTGGTTTAAAGAAAGTGAGATAACAACCGTGTCGTGCTTACATATGCCAGGACTATAACATTTTGTGTATTTGTGTGAATGTACGGATGTATAGTAAAAGCCACAGTATATAATCATGGGCGGTGAAACCGGTAAAAGGGGGGAAGTGAAACAAACGTCAAAAGGAAAAATGTTAGAGCCCGGACCTAAAGGAAGTAAGAGCCTCTCTTCTCTTTCCTTCTCCAATGAAACGAACCAGCAACGCCAAAACCACCACCAGTCTACAAAGCCAACAGCATTGGCGACGGCGGCAGTAGAGTGCAAGCAGGAAGATCACTCTTCCCAATTCCAGAACACCATCAACAGTTCAACGGTCTGGAATGAACTTCTTCAGCGGCAAGGAGAAAGTGGTAAAGGTCCGAGTACTACAACAACAGTAGTGACGAGACCTGCTGAAGTAATGGATACGACCACGGAAAAACAGCTCATTTCTCCTTGTGGTTTCTCCTCCTCTTGGACTGGTACTAACAATAGTAGTAGCGGAGCTGCTACAACCACCACCGCTCCGACCACTGTAGCTATTTCAGGAATTCAAGAAATCGCTAAGCGAAAACTTTCCTCGCTATCTGGTTCTTATCAAAGGAATAATAGTGGTTCCACTGACTCCAAAAGAGATGCTGATCATGGTGATGATACCAAGAATTTTCTTGTAGCAGCTGATGAAGATTATGATCAGTCTTTTGTAAGCCATCTATCATCCGATGAAAATGAACATTTACTGCCTCCTCGTACGAATGAAGAGGAATATAATGGAGATGACATGGGATGTGTGGAACGAGGGAAAAGAAGTGGCACTAGAGCCAAACCGGAGAGTAAACGAAAGTCAAGTAATATTAAACGAGGCAGCAGTAACAGGAGAAATGACGATGATGATATCAAGAAAAAAACGACCTGCAATGAAGATGATGATGCTACATTACATCCAAAGCGACCCACTTCGTTGACCATACCTTTACCTCTTATCAAAGATGGCAAAAATGGAAATTCCTGTAACAAGAGAGATGACTGCTCGTCATCTTCATCTTCCCCAGTCTTATCTTCGCCCTCATTCTACTTATGCTGTTTATCGGGTATCAGCAGAGTACTGGTTATTTTGAGTTTCTTCTCTGTAGTACTTGTTGTTTGGCTATGGTTTCACACACGCCTTTCCTATCTTGAACGGGAATTTGGCTTGCAAAAGGAGCGGATGGAAATTCTCGCAGATAATGTTCTGGAAGCTGAGAGGCTACTCAACAGACGTGTTGATTTTGACCCCGAAGAGGAGGAGGATGATTATGTGGAGCTACGGAGAAACGTATTGAATGATCAAACATCTATCGCAAAAACTTCTCAGTTACGTGAGGATGGTGAAGGGATGAACAATGAAGATAATCTCAACATTGGACATCAGCTACGAAAAATGCTGGGAAAGACACAGAGGGTAATTTAAATATTTTCTCATCTGAATTACTTATTCCATACATATAGCGTGTATGTCTTATCATTATTTTGATGAATGTGTTTGTTTTATGCAAGATAATACTCGTATTTCAGGGGAAATGTGTTGTAATTATGGCCTTTTAAGATGAAGGGGCAATTCATTCAATATAATCATTTTCTTTGCATGCATTTATGATAAATTAGTTCATTGATGGAAATTGAGCGATTTGATTTATTTACTCTTTATCTTTTTATTGAATGAGTGAATGACCCATAACATTTATATACACACCTTGAGCTACATTATATATTCTCATCGACAGATAAGCCTGCGGTTATGGCTTTTCGAAGCCATTCGACAAGAGAAATATAACGCCATTATTTTGGCCCTCACAAGTGAAATGTGAGCAATAACATGCCTCATTTGTAATGGTCAAAGTGCCAGCAGAAAACAAAGTTCACTTTCATAAAAGTGCGTAAATAATTGCTTTTCATTCAAGCAGTTAAATTGATTTTTAGATTGATCTAGTCAGTCATTTGAATTTTTATACACGTTTTAATCTTCATGCATAAATATTTTTCCTAAATTAAATACACTGAATTACACTTTTCACGATTGCATTTTGATTTTGAATACATCATTGTCTTAAAATCATCGTTACTTGATGTGTATTATGTTGTAAGCTCTTGAAATAAAAAATAAATTGGACAGGGTGAATCGTCCACAACTTTGAGTTGCATAAATTGACCACTATGTATGGAAATGAGTTTTTTGTTAGATGGATATATTATGTAGTATGCACCATGATGTATTTCCACTTTCCACAGATTGCCTACTGCAATCATGTGCATTTACTGCCTGCGTTTAGTTGAAACTGCGTAATATATTCTGTTCAATCTATTATATTCTATTAAAAAGAAACTGCCGTCATCAAAATTATCTTTAATCTTCTAATTCATCGCCAGGCAGCTGTATAGCATGGACAGGCAGTGTGGTTTTACACCCTCCTTGCCACTACTGAGACATATTGGTTTTGTTGAAAGAATTATGCATTTTTTCATTGCTTTACTCAGAAAGAGCAAGCAACCAACGGGTTTACTACTTATGACACTATCCGCCTATTTATCTGTGTATGGCACAAAATTTAATATCTCATGCTCCTTTTGTCTATCATTAACTTGTTTTGTTTGCTCGATAAAATGTTAATGATGCTACGGCTCATTGAGCTCTTCTGCTACTGTTGTTGTTAGTTGTTACAAACACTACACATTTATTTTACTGTATACGCCACGCAAGACAATGTGTACACCTAAAGCAAGATTTATGCATTCAAATTAGGAAAGTCTGCTGAATGAATGATGAAACAATGTTAACCAAACCCACATATTATTAGAGTATTCTATGCTTGCACACAAAACCAAGCATCAAGGAAGGCGGATGGAGATCATGACGAATGATTACATATCAGTAGCTAGGGTGAATGATACCATGATGCTTCACTTCTACTTTGATTTTACCCTTTCTACAGTAAGTGTAAACACAAACGTAACGACCAGAATATGCAGGAACTTGCACTTGACCTGTAAAAAATAAGCATGGAACATGCTAAGGGTACTACTATATTAAGCAATACGTATAATAAGAGTTCATCTTCATGTGACAATATATCATTTAGTATGATGCATCATTCACAGATCAAAATAATCCCTATAACCCTTCTTTTCTAACATTGTATGCTTGGTTATAAAACGATAGATAGTTTTGTGTGTATTTCCTTTGAAGAGCTCTTTGAAATTTCCACATTCACGTCTTCAAGCGTACGCGAGTCGTTCGCACAAAACGGAAAAAATTTCATCGTGTTCTTCAGAACAACCACCTAAGCTAAGTACAACATACTCTACGTGAATCATTGACAAAGGAATATGCTACACAGCAAAAGAACTTCCTGCACATCGACACAAGGGCAGATTAGGTATGTATAAATCCGAGGAAACAAGATTTTGCTACCGCTGCACTTCAGTATAGAATTGAATCTTTTTGCTTGTCTGACAAGTTCATAATGAACAGCTTATTTACGCTCTAGAAGGAAAGAAGATTAGAGGCAAGATAATATGAATCCCGACATGGTGAATACGTAAAATGAAATAGAGAAAGCATGGTATGAATATAAGTGAACTGATCCAGAATTTGTAAAGTAACAATGTACAATAATGAATCTTTTCTAGCAGCCTCTCAAAACGAGAAAACATGACTTAAATTAATTACAAACTATTATGCTACAAAACATTCATCAAAAGTTGCATTATTTTCCAGAGCTATAAGCTGGAAATAAGGACTAGTTTTTCATACGTTTTGCGAACAGTTTGAGTTTTAAGAGCCAAAACATCATTATGCAGCGAAATTGATGCACAAAACACAATTAGACGTTAGACGATCAACTAAAGTATAGTTATTCTGTATGTATCAGACATGCATTATATACATGCGTTCTTGCATTTTGCATTTCTAGTAATATTATACATAATAAATTTGATTCCATGTGACTGGAGGGAATAATGCATTAATTCTAGATAACATTCTTGTTTGACGACCACTTACTAATCATTTTACAATTTACAATCATCATGTACGTATATATAATAGGAAGAGGATTATCTGCCATCGAAATAAAAAATTGTACCTCGGCAAGGGATTTTTTTGCCATCGAATTGGCATTTTTTTCGATGGCAAGATTCCTGGTACACTTGCCATCGTAAACGAGGAAATTTACCTCTGAAAACACAGAATATATTTTCTAATGCTTGCGATGCTAGCTAAACCGTAATACTGAAACTGTGGAAAAGTTACGAGGAGATGTGATATCTTTCTTTTCTTTCTTACATTAATCTTTCCAACATTGCATTCATTGTACCAATCATATTTAGCAGTCAACTATTTTCAATCGTCACCACCCTTTGTCTAGCTCACCATATACATGCACAAAAGCATAATTTGCTCATAAAGTCCTCCTCCTTTTAGATTTTGTACTCGTTAGTAAGTGAAGTAGAGCGATGCTATTTTATTAACTAAAGCTTAACTACAGGGATTTAGGTATTGTGTGGTCTCAAGTTGTTATCATGATGTATTTATGGGTACATTTTGTCTTTTGTTTCTTATTAGCAAGCACGTATAATTATGTTCACTGTAATAGAATAATAACTAATGTTCTGACGAGTTTGAGTTCAGATACAGTATTTCTGTATCACTTCTCAATAAACTTAAGACACGGCAAAGCATGTATGTATTTTACTCCTGAGTTACTTTGCAAAATCATAAATGTATTTTGTGTATTACCTACTATGAAAGATTGGATTTATGTACCGTTGGAAAGATTGAGATTATTCACCAAGTTGGTGACGATTGAAAATAGTTGACTGCTAAATATGATTGCTTCAATGAATGCACTGTTGGAAAGATTAATGTTAGAAAGAAAAGAAAGATATTACATCTCCTCGTAACTTTTCCACAGTTTCAGTATTACAGTTTAGCTAGCATCGCAAGCATTAGAAAATATATTCTATGTGTTTTTCAGAGGTAAATTTTCTCGTTTACGATGGCAAGTGTACCAGGAATCTTGCCATCGAAAAAAATGCCAATTCGATGGCAAAAAATTCATATGCCGAGGTGCAATTTTTATTTTCGATGGCAGATAATCTTCTTCCAATATAATATAAAGTTCAGAATTTTTCAGATCGACTATATTTCAAACACTATATCAGTTTTCCTCTGAGGCTTTGCATAAGTAAAATTAAAGAATAGTAATTTCTAAAAGTGAATGTTTTCACTCAAGTTGTTACTCATATCAATCTTAATTTTTAACAACTAATTATGCTTTCCTTATTTTTTAACAATTTTTTTTTGCTACCACTATATCATTTACCTATTTTTCTACCGGTCATTTGCTAACTGCCAGATACCATTTCTCTCAGAAAATAGCCGCTTCATTGGAATCATAACACCAACAAACGACACCTTAACCTTTAGAAACTTTAGGCTACAAAAACATGTTACCATTTGAGAGTAACGCGCGCGATTCTCTAATCTCTTGGTTCATATACTCCCTTACTCAACCCGATTTTCTTTTTGATCTTGAGTACGATAATTTTGACAAAAACGAAATTATCACAATGAAAACCAAATACTTATATTTATACTAAGCTTATATTTAGCAACTGCTCATATTTCGCCGCTGGCATCGTATGTCAATTTTAACACATAATTTTTTGCGATGGAATGTTATAATGTCCGTGACAATGACATTGTATTGTTCTGCAATGCATTATTAATGTAGCATAGAGTTTAGTCTTTTGTCTTGTTTCATGGCGCACACCATGCCGTCTCTGTCGTTTATTTCACATTGCCTTTCAGTCTGCCTTTCCGTACATTCGACTCTTGTCTGTTTAAAGTCATATATTGGCTGGTGCTGCGCTACTCATATTTGTAGTAGTTAAGATATCTAAGAGTCAAAAAATAAAGAACAAAAAGCTAACTATCTTTGCTCATCATCAATGTATTTATTTTACACAAATAAATAACATTTTGGCGACGAGTAGAAACAAACCTAATTAGCCAGTCAATTAGTTGTTAGTCACACTCCATTTCCCAGTGTCAGAGGAAAAGTAATTTGTCAGCGATCTTTTCCAGTTTCAGTGAAAAGAAGTCAGCCAGTCAAATTATTTTCACCAGTCTCAGTTTGAAAAATTAAGTTAGTCAGTCAATATTTTCCAGTATCAGTGAAAATATTTAGTCACCAATCACTTTATTCCGTTTCTACATATAACTATATTTATTACCTGGTTAGTTAAAAGCTGACTTAATTTCAAAAGAGAATAAAATTTGTCCACTATTATTTGGTTCTTATCAAGAAGGGTATATTTAAAAAACACTATATCGACTCCATAGGAGGAGATATACTTAGGTTAGCAACCAAAAATTCAT
>JAQIXX010008080.1:0-10076 GCA_034700605.1 Willowsia nigromaculata | reverse complement strand
AGTCGCCGACTAATAAGATAATCTATTTGGTTTCATTTATTGAATAAATATTTTTTTGTAGTGCTACGTCGATGTTCGTATGCATTTACTTGTCAGGACATTACGTAAGCTACATAACACATCGTAGATTTAAAGCATTGTTACAGTTATATGTTTTAGTTTTTATGAAGAAGATAACATGGTAGATAACCTAAAGATGTAGTTTGATTTGATATACCAACCTCAATTTGTCACTTAAGTTAAACCCTTAATGAATTGCTTTGCTTTTTTTTATCCAAACAGCGTCAAGATTTACAGTAACTTCATGTTACGAAAAACTTCTGTCTACACCTTGGATGTTTTACTATGCAAATACCCAGTTTCTCATAACGACTAATTACATTTGGGTTGTTCAGATGAATGATATGTTTCTATATAAAGTTAAAACAGGATCTTATCCTTAAGTTTTTAAACATAAATTTGAATAAAACTATACTTTGAAATATTACCGGATTGATGACGGAAATATTTGGTTTCTGTATTTTTAACTTTTATCCCAGCAGACTCTACTAACATCAAATCAGTTTCTAGATATTTTTCTTTGCATATCAACTTACATACGGTTGCACACCTTAGAAGCAATATAAAAAACTTTGCCAGCACAATAAATTGGCTTGCTTTCAGCTTTCATTATATGTATACATTTTTCGCACTATACAAGTTACATTTGTTATTTTTTACTTACCAGTTTTAAAATATTTCAATTTAGCTAACAGCAAAAAATTAAGCATTAAGTATTTAATATATATTCATAAAGTAGTTTTTTAACAAGCGGCCTTGGTACTCAGTAATTTTAAAACTAATTTTGCTTCTTAAAAGTTGCATTTGCCTGGTCTTCTATAAAAAGTATCATGAATACCAATTATCTTGGCGGGTCTAGGCCTTTTTGACGCAGACATTTTCGGCGCATTGTACATTTTGGGCGCATGACACTTTCGGCGCAAGCATTTTTGACGCAGGACACTTTCGACGCAAAAATTTTTGACGCAGGCAATTTTTGGCGCATGTCACTTTCGGCGCATGCCTTCTCGGGAAATGCAATACTCATGCATAAAAATGCATAAGAAATAAAAACTCACGTAAAATCAACATGTATTCTTATTGATTTCTGAATGTATTTCACCCAAAAGCAGTTAATAATTTGTTTTCCTGTTAGCGTACCCGTGTACACGGTTTTTCAAGAACCAATTTAGAGATTGGTACAAAATTTGGTACACATGTACTACCAATAAAATCCTTGTATCAAATATCATTGAGACCCGATTAATGGGGACATAAAGTTACAAGCATCTTAAAAGTCAATTTTCTTTTTACTGTTTTTTTGCATCGAATCATTCAGCAGTCTCTTTTCACGTTTTCTAGAACGACGTTTCTATAATCTCGTAACTTTACGAGATCTCATTCAGTTTGTGTGAATCTTTTTAAGAAAATATTTAAACTTTAAAGTAAAATAAAATTCGAGAGAGAGCTCACAGTGGAAATATAAATGTAGCAGAATGTTTTAGCCTTTTTGGAATTTGATGAATACTTGTCATAAACGTTGCATTGCAGCATGTGGTACATATTTCTGGTAGAATATTCATAAAACTTTTATGATAAGAAATTGTATGAGGTTATTGCGATTTAAAAAAAATGAATGATCGCTCATGACTCAAAACATTTTGCTTGCTGATTCTGTCAGAAATGGAGACTTGGATAATATTCATGCAAAAGGAATTTTTGGCGACGAAGAATTGGGTATCCAATAGGAAAATATTTTTGATGGATTTGGCGAACTTTGTTTTAATTCGTGTTTATAAAACATTTATTTCATGTTATTGTTTCGTGCATGAGTATTGCATAGCTCGAGAAGGCTTGCGCCGAAAATGACATGCGCCAAAAAGTGCCTGCGTCAACAATTTTTGCGTCGAAAGTGTCATGCGCCCAAAATGTACAATGCGCCGAAAATGTCTGCGCCAAAGAGGCCTAGACCCGTTGTGATGTTTACGACAAAACTAGAGAATTTTATGGACGATCCGGTAAACTCAGTTAATGGTTCAAATGTCTCAATTCATACTGCTGATATTGCATCTGTCCAACGAGGTGAGTTTTGAAATCAAATTTTTATAAACAAGTCGACTAAAAATATTGTATACTTTTAATGATGTGATATGACTTGCAGGTAAATTTAAAGCATTATTGGCGCTCTTTGACTCCTCGGGGTATTGCTAGGATGTCAGATGCACTTTACTCCCAGATTTGAGAAAGCAACACAAATAGTAAGTATTTTCACAACTAATTAAATTGATTGAACGGTTTATATTAAAAGTTATATGGAAATTTTTATACGTTTTATCCAATATTTTGTAGGAGGCTGAATCCTGCCGAGCTCTAAATTGGGCGCGGTCCTGGCGCAATTTCAATATCGTTTTTCTCCTCTTAATTATTCTTCAAATTCCTTTAGGAGTCCTTCTCCAGTGGAGGATCTTCCTGCATCAATTTACGCGATTTTAATGCGAATTGCATTTTTGGTGGTTGTACAGTTGTTTGTGAAGGAGCTGGACAATATACAACTAACTGAGGATGATCCGGAATCAGCTACAGATGACAACCGACAGGTTTTACCAATTGTTAATGCAAGCATAACATTAATGTTTCAAATAGAGACAACGTGTTTAATATTTGTATAAATGTATGAAAACTAGTTAACATGTATACGTGCCAATCATATCACATTTTAAGATATTAAATATTTATAAATTTCATTATACATTGGGCTTAGAAAAGTCATGCATTTGTGAATAATTTAAATAAAATTTTAGCCAAAAAATTTCTACTGATTTCCGAGCTTCTTTGTGAACATTTCATACTCATTTTCTGCTTTCTCTTCAACCTCAGCTTAGCATACCTCTTGTGACAGCCATGTAAATTTTATGGAGCTCTTTTAAAAGCGCGAATAAGATTAGGCTCCTTAGGTGGCATTTCAAGTATTTCAAGCAACTTTTGAAAAGAATAATTCCTTTGTTCATCCGGGAAAACGGTATTTGCGCACGAACAAAAATACCAGACGGCATGCTGACTTATAGACTCGAGCAAGCGAGGAAAGTTCTTAAGAAAATGGTAGATAAGTATACAGAATTCAAAATAATCCAACCTTATTACGAAAACTAATTAGTTTTTCTTGTGGGGTCCACAAACTGCTAACATTTTTGGGAGGGGAAACGTTATTGTCACCTTAAACAATTAAATTTATCATAAACCTTAAAGATTTGTAGCTTCAACACAAAATGATGCAATCAAGAAATATAAGTTGATGGTTTTAAGGCGTTAGATTCTTGATATTAAAAACATGCAAAAATTCTCAACTGAGCGTTGCATTAGGAATTGTATGATGTTTTAATGTCATTTTATTGTAACATTAAAACAGTCAGTGGTTTTGTGTCGTTTCAGGAAATCATAGAATAAGAATTTTACTGCCAAAGAAACGTGAGAGGTAAATTGTCATACGTTAAAAACTGCTAAACTCTACAAACGTTGTGTAATCTCCTGAATGCATTTTTAATATAAATATCCTTTGACAGCTTACCCATAGTTTAACAAAAATATAGTTTTAAAAAGACGCTTTAATCAATTTAATTTTACTTTACGATTATTAGTCAATGACAATCGGAAAATTCCCCTAATAAGACCTTCACAAACATAAATGGCGGAATTCTTATAATGACTAAAGTATATCCGACAGAAATCATGATAGGTTTACAAAACCTTGAAAACTTTTTCATTTTGACGCTGTGAGTCACGCCCGACTTTGTATTACAAAAGTATCTCGAATTTTACAACTGCAATTTCATGTACACCATGAAAAAAATAAACTTAATATTATGCGACATTAAATTAAAATGATACTGAATGTTGTATTGGTACATGCAAAAACATTTTCAATGATTTTCGAGAAACAATCAAGAAAAGCAAGGAAATTGATTTAACAAAAACCATTGTCCTTTTTAAGTTACTTTCCCATACTGACAGTGAACATAACTTTGAAAAAAAAACATGGATGAGTAAATTTTTCAATTTATATAAGCATGATTTATTTTGTCATATTATTAGTCCAATCATTTACAAATGGCATGTCATAGTAATAACAATTAGCTTACAGACAAATATGTAGAGGGTTAAAGAAAGATGTATAAGTTTATTTATAATCTTAATAGATGCAGATTTTATCTTTTCCAGAATAACCTAGTTGACAAATATTTATTGCACCAAACCCATTTCCTCCTATACCTACGCAAAAATGTAAAAACTACCACCTTGCACTTAGATTTGGGTGATCGCATTTTCCAACGTTGGGCAATAAAATGAGATACACATACCAGCCAAACAACACAAATCGCCATGAGGATTGCACCAATATCTTTACTATCAATTTGATCCATGGATTCAACATTGTCCCTAGATTTCGGATTTTCCAGCCCAACTCCCCAATTTAAGCGACGCCTTCTGCTCGCCCAAAAGTCCCATTTTTCCCGAATTCCACTCTCCGAAATTCTCAATAGCGATTCAAAAAGCCAGACTCTGTTGACACTGAAAACTTGCAGAAAAATAGGCTTGTTGACTAGCAAATCTTGTATAAGGTGACACCTCGCATGTTCCTTTCCATATGTCTCGTTTAAAACCATTTGCATTTTAAGAACATACTCAGGCAATTCTGAATCTATTATTATCATTCGTTTACGAAGTAAATTTAAAGGTTCGTTAAGATTGCGGGTTGCATAGAAGCTACTGTTGAGAGCATTTAATAGTCCATTCTCTCGAAATTTTGGTTGATACAAGAGCCACGGGTGAGTTTGGGAATTTGGAATCCACCCGATTTTATACCCATGAGAAATCACTTCCCGCAATGACTTATGTACCGTTGGAGCAGGAGGCACAGTCAAAATGCTCGCAATTCCATTCCCATAAAAATTACACATCAACATTCCAAGAAACTGGATGGCAATCAAATGTTTAAAATTTGCTGTGGAAATAGAGTTCCCCAGAAACGCACCAATGGAATCCATAAATGTTTTGAAAATCTTAATTTTAGATTTTCGCACTGCAGTACGTTCCCTTTGCACATATACAAGAGCTCCAACAATTACAAGGATAAAAACTATCTAAATTTCTAAAGTGAATGGAGCAATCCAAACTGAAAAATTGATGACTGCCTTTCCTCTAGTGTTTTCATCGTTTTTGCAATACATCAACTGCTTAGCATTACTTCTGGTAAATTTAAGCCCTGTTTTCCAAGCATACTGGTCGTAAACAAGAGACCCAAAATTTACATAACTCGCATCATTAAAAATGTACTCCGTATTTAGACTCCAATCCAATCTATTGTGTGCATGTATCGTCAGAGACTGCCTGGGAATTATTCTAAATGACACGTTGTGCTCTCTTTCAAATAGAATGGATGACATCACTTCCTTACCACACATGTAGGAGTAGTGTGAGCGAAATATTAATCTTGTGCGGGCGTGACTACTCCATTTGTAATATCGGATGTATTCTGGATGTCGCAGTTCTGAAATAACTATGTGCGTTTCCTTCTTGTTGCAATTCTGAACAATTTTCGATGGTATAACCGCGGATGAGGTAGAATATTTTGGATTAAGTGTTCACCAGTTCCTTGTTGTTTACAGTATTTGTTGCAGACAATCGCATACATAACTGATTCCAAACCAAATTTAGGATTTTTGATTGGATATATTACTATTTTGAGAGCTGGCATATTCCGAGCTCTTTTGGAGAAACGAGACTCAATCCTTAATTTTGTGGAGAGATCAGTATTACTTACATATATAAATACTGTTTGAAGGTGCATGGCAAACAGGAAGAAGCTAAAAAGCTGATTTATGATTGGTTTGTTTGGATATGGGCCGAGAGTTAGATGGAATGGTTGTGTATATCTGTAAGGAAAATGGTAGTCAATGGTTTCGCAGTACACTTTTGTGAAAACCATCAAACGCACATTATTTAAAGGAATATTGCAGTCGTCGATATTAGTAGAATTTAGAAATACTTCGTAGTTTTCAGTTGCTGAGCTCACTTTTGTAAATAAATTTTGTAGTGTGGTTTGCAGGGAGGGATTTTTACAAGGATTTATGGATTCTACAAAAATGAAATAGTGGAATAGGAAAGGGATCATAGTATTTACAGGTGAAACCTTCATTATGTTGGAAATACTTTTTTAATAAACAAATTAGTTAAAGAGTCAACTGAAATGGTTTGTTCCTCAAGGAGACCTCACCATAAACTACCCGTGTTTGTCAGTTTACTTATACTGAGGTATTTTGAATTATTATGAAAAGTGAGCCAGCACCGGGAGAAAGAACACTAAATTATTTATTGATATCGATATGAAATATTTATTAGTTGAATATTGAAATGTTAAGAGTGGTTCCCTCGATAGTCATAAAAATGCCGAAAAGAATTTTCTAAAATCCATCATTTTTATGCTTAGCACAGTAAAAGTTAGTGTAAATACAAAACATTGGCATAATATGGCGAAATATCAGAGAATCTGGAAGCTCTTTCGGTGAGGAATGTTATAATCCTAGTATACAAGTATCCCAGACAAAAGTAAAGTTAATACAAAAAATAAGGCAGTGAAAAACATACATACATTTTTTGCTGGTATAATAAATGTTTATTATTTTATTATGGCGTTTCTATTATGGTTTATATTTGTTAAAGCTAGATTACATGTCCACTACCTCATTTCATACCTCATAATGCAATTATCCAAATTATCCACGTGGTCGAATATTTCACAAGGTTTTCAACCGAAGCCGAGTAAATGACTCAAAAAATTCCAATATATTAAAGCTCAGAACAATATGTTATCATCCCTCAACTATGAATACAGTATGACATGAATACTAATTGCCCACGTACCATCATACAACTTTATTTACTTTAAAACTATATGTTGTAAATCGACAGATAAATAATAGTCCTTTATTGCAGAAAAATATGCGCAAAATGTGGAATTCAAATCTTAAGTTATTGTAAATGCATTGATTTTAACGTGGTTTATGCTCTAGTGGGAAAAGTTGTAGTAATCCATGAGACTTTAATTAATTTTTATTAACATGGCACTACGACAATTATATCCATAATTAAATGAAGTGGATTACCTCCTGTTTATGTATAAAACTTCTTTACCAAGTGTTAACCTGACTTGTGAGAATGTTTTATTGCAAACACGTTTAAGCTATTTTTAGGGATTCGATTGATGATATTTTCTTGATTTATTTGCTCATATCAAAGTTATCGCTGTAACAACAACTGTTTATTTAATCCGATCATTGCCAAATTGTTGTAAAAATATTTCGAAAGATATATATGGAATGGCAAAGAATTCAAAATTTCTTTTATTTACTGAGATATCAAAACTGATTGACACAGAAGTCGTAAAGTTTATTAATCCCAATCGGCATTGAACTTAGTTGCAATTCATTGCCAACGAACTGAATGTAAGTCTATTACACAGCAGAAATGTTAATTTATGGAACTGAAACATATTAGACGGCACGGGATCAACTTCAAATAACACTTTCATGCGGCAAAAGTCATATTACTAATTTTCTTATAGGGAATACCAAGGTTTTGCTTAAAATGATGCATAGAAGCACGTAAAAGAAGCAAGCATGTCATGAACTGTAACATTTTTGGTCTTCTAGATAAGCTTTGTATTGCAACTAAACTTCCAAATTTTCATGCGCAAACCATTCAAAGTCAAATTTGAAGTTGTAGTGGAGCGGAAAATTGAAATTTATAATGCGATTTTGCATGACATGTTATAGTGTCCGAATCAACTTTAAGCTATAGTGTACCTGTCCACTATATCTGTAACGGACGCAATTTCAAAGAGAACAGCAACCTGCCATCCTTCAAGTCTCTTATAATTAGTGTTGACTGTACATTAAAAGTTAAACTAATAAGCTTTTGCAAACGATTAGATAAAATTGAAATTTATGAGAAATTTACAAAATTTGGAGAATAAAATTTCATAAATTATCATTGAATTCTGTCAACCTAACATTGTTTTAAATAATTGATTTCGTTTCTATGTATTTATGTTTAAATATGGTACGATTAGATTTAATTTATTCAAATTTTACGATAGCAGTTGCCATTATAATTGATACAATTACTTTCAAAAGTCGAGTATTAGCTCAAATCTTTTTCAAGCGTTTGAATTTAGTTATTTGAATTTGACTTTTACTTAAATTTTCTTCAATTTCCTGTGTTTCAATTTGAAAAACATTACTACTATATGATATACTGTCATTAGCAAGAGATAACAATGAGTCATGCTGGCTTATTAATTCAAGGTTAATTTTTCATTTGATAATTATGTAATTTTGTTGATGGCGGTTTCAATCAAGCATTTTTTTAAAATGAACGTCATACGTCGTGGATAAAAACGCACTTTGGAAAATCAGTATTACAACTTATCTACATATATGTCCAAATGTGTACGCCTAAGCGAAAACCAACCTTAAATGTAAGCAAATCCCATATGGTTAAGGTTGGTTTTCGCTTAGGCGTACACAAATAGACTATCATCGAAATACTTTAATCGTAAAAAGCATTTTAGGTAATTGTTATTTTTGACACTCAAATTCTCTTTGGAAAAAACTAATGTGCAATCTGCCTAGATTTTTAATACTGAATTAGAAGACAGAAAAGTAACTTTAGTTTAAAAAATCAAACTGTCGTGTTATTTCTCAAAAGACATTGCCGCATGTAGATCGTAATATTACAAATATAAAATACTTTAAATTGAAAATACCGATTATCCAATACTTCTGGCAATAGTACATTCCAATTTATTTGGGTAGGGTGTGTTTCATTGTTTCGGTTTGCCTGTAACATTGACCCAGCATTTGTACTAATCCTATAAGCAAAAGACACTGCAATGGCAACTCCTTTAATGTGGAAAGGGTTTTATTTACAAAATAATGTCTACTCTAAACTGCTTAGTCCATTTCCAGTATTTCTGGATATTATGGAAGAAAAAGTCAAAGCAATTGAGCAAGGTCGCCAACTATTACCATTCTATTGTACTCTCGGTGTTCTAGGAAGCCTTGAATTTCTAATGTGCTACTTACTCCTTGCTTTCAAAACCTCCATGCCAGTTCATTTTCTCGTGCTCTATATATTTTTGACTGCATGTGTCTTCCAAACAATTGGGATGAACGCGGTAGTAATCAATTATGCTCAGTCATTTCAGCTCAGCTTTTATTTACTCTTTAACTTTGAAGCTAAACTACAAAACATATCTATTCTTCAGACAAGAAAGCGGAGAAAATCAAAAACATATATTTCCTTAATGCTGCAAGGTCACTCCTAACTTTTCACAAATTCCAAATTTCATTCATTCGCACTAACATTAACATTGAACAATATATTTTAATTATTTCAGAACTCCATTTGCTTTTCACAAATACCAAAACGGCTGATGCGACTGGGCTTTTAATGAATTATTTTGTGATGTTTTTGCTTGCTGTTGGGACACTCATGTGTCCGTTCTGTGTGTACATGAACTTTGACCCACTTTACCATGTACTACCTGAAAATATAGTAGCCGTTTTTTTCAGATATGTATTCCAACAATGTGGAGTGCTAGAATCGTGTAGGTCGTTTACTGTAATAGCTATACTAACAATTATATTATGCAAGGCGTATATGAACTGCTTAAAAATTATAAGTGAAATGCCATTCATCAAATCACCCATAGATTTGTTTATGCATCTTCAAATCATACATAGAATAGTTTTTGATCCAATTTCTTACATCGCTGCCATGCTTTTGGGAGGCGGGTTCTTAATAAGTGTGATGGGTAACTGGGCTACAGTAAAAGGGATAAATATATTCCCGACTGGTGTGTACGTAAATTTAGTATTTATAACTTGTGTTGTATACATTGTAATATTTGTATGCATGCCGATGGTAACATGGTGCTTCGAATTTAGCAACAAAATTATAAAACAAAACTGGAGCAAGAT
>JAQIXX010008079.1:0-10076 GCA_034700605.1 Willowsia nigromaculata | reverse complement strand
TCCGCTAAAAATGTCATCCGCTGAAAATGCACCCGCTGAAAATGCATCCGCTGAAAGTGTCCTCCGCTCAAAATGCATCAGCCGCTGAAAATGTCTCCGCTGAAAGGGCCTAGACCCTATATTTTAACTATAATCAAAATTTGGTAACTGAAGTTCTAAAGTTTAAGTAGACTTTCCACAAATTCATTTATGTCTCCGAAAGATTCACATAATCCTTTAGACCAACACAAGTGCTTTCACTCATTTCCCAATTTCTGCTACAAGCTTTCAGCTCGGCAGATGCCGATGGACTGAAGAAAGCTTACAACTTCTCACATCTTTTCCTCCTTTTACCGCATCTATCTCCATATAAAACGGGATTCTACATAGTACCCTATAACTTCTAGCGAATCTGAGTCTAGACCGTTCCACACATACCAACTTTTCTCTCAATTCTCCTCCCCATCATCATAACCCCAGGGACGTGAGAGCAAAAAGCAGCCGCTGCATAAGCAACAACAAAAAAACAGTGACTGAACAGTAGCTAAAATATATAGCAAGATGAAAAGGAAAAGAGAAGAGCAAGCCGGGCGGATTAAACCCATTCCATTTCGATCTCATTTTTCCTTCTCTACTAGTCTTCCCATTCATCTCCCAAAGGGAACTCAAAGAAACTGCCAACTTTTGAAGAAAACATAGTAATCTTTCTTTAAGTATGGAGAAAGTCAAGGACAATTGCTATTTCGCGTTTATATCCTTCAGAATCACCTGTGTTTTTGGATATTTTGATCATCAATTTTTGCACGAAAATTTTATCTGAAGAACAACAAAACTGACATTGAATAAAAATATATATCTGAAAAAATGTATTTCAGCAAAAAATGACTTTTTTCTTGTCACATTCTTCTGTGTAGCAAATTCCATAAGAGGAAGTACTGTTGACATCACACTCACTGCCCACATCATTATTCCCATGTCATCCGGATGAGTGACCAGCCTCCGGATGAACTTTAGTATGTGTTCTTTTAGATGTTTGCAGACGCATACTACTTTCCAAGAAATATAGATGATTATTTGGGGAACGCAACCGTATCTCCGGCTTCCAGTGAAACTTGCTGTTCTAGGTTTTTGTGTACACTTCAATTTTAGATACACGCTATCACGCCATACGAGATCTTTCCACTAATTCCCAGATAAAACTTGGACTCCAAAAAAAGACAAAGGACGCATTTTAAGCTCCAACCATACACGAAATATTTCCATGTAAACAGTGCGCTTATCTCTAGTCCTCTAAACCTTGTAGTTATGGGACTTGGTTTATAGTCCTGTATTTTCAGAGATATTTTTCAAAGTGGGAATGCCATTTTGTTGTTTAAAGCACATAGACTGTAAATATAGTGCTTATTTTAGATATATTTTTATATAAGCTGATAGATACAAGATTGCATCTAAATATAGACATGTTTTTCGTACAATGAACTCGATCCCAGAGAACTTCTTTTTTCATCAAGATCATGTCGTGTTGCTTGCTCTTAACATATTAGGGTTGTAGCTGTAAAAAAAACACATGATACGAGACAGGGCACGTACACCCCACGCAGCACTTAAAATTCCAAACAGACTCTCACCAAGACTTGTAGACGAATATCAAGATTGATATTCATTGTTACTCTGGTTCGTCTTTTCTCTACCTTCTTTATCTTCACACCGCTCCAATTTTTCGTTTGAATGAAATAAAGGGGACACTATAAATAGCTACAGTCTTCACGCCTAAGGTTCAATGGTTTTTTGGCGAGTGTGTGAATTCCATAATCACCATTTTAAATACGTCATCATAGTATCTTCTTACTTAAAAGTTATCGACATGTTCCCGACAACGGGGAAAGCGAATAGGATTTGATATTACTGATACATATTATAATTTTACATCATGGCAAATAAAACTTTTTAAATCATACTTTTGTACGTGGGAGTGTTTAGTTTTTCATATAATCCTTTGGATTCAAAACTTTAGCATGATTTTGTACTTTAGCTACAGAAATTGTGATATTGCTTATTTTTATTATCCAAAATTTTGACATGAACTAATGTTCAATTTATTTTGCAGCGTGTGAATTTCTCAAAAGACTTTTGATCATTTGGCATTTTCTGTATTTAAAGGTTAAAAGCTGCGGGTAGGTATGTGTGATGTATTTCATGCAAAAACATTTCGTTTCAGATATTTGGGTTAGTCTTGTTTGGGCTTCTGTTGTGCCAGGATTCCTTTATATTTAAATCTGCTTGTCTCTATGTATCCATTTATCTTTGTCGTGTGGTATCAGTTCAGACAAGGCAATAAAACTTGGAAACTTTTCTCTTGGATAAACAAAGAGGTTACTCCAGATAGAAAAGTCTGATCGTTTGATGCAGTTGGTTGGCTAAGCACACTGACCACGAGAAATCTTTTTTGTTTGTGGGTTATTTGCGAAATTTAAGTTGACTTCCTATCAGCCGTGTCGTGTTCCTAACAAGTCTTTGTAGCTTTCGAGTACAATAGCGGTTTCTATCACAGACAACAGATTTAATTCAAAGAATAGAACGTCAAGTAGAGCCAGTAAGAGGAATGATTGGAAAGAACAAATGTACCGTAAAATTTTTCCGTTTTTTGATCTGTTGTTTGCAGTTTCCTTTTATTTTTTTGTAGTTTTCTTTTGATGCTATCAGTACCAGAAATTGATTCTTTGTGGTTTTATTTGACTTTAAGTTGACAAGTTTTTTGAAACAGTTTTAGAGTTTGGCATGAAACATAGAAAAGTTATTTGTTTGACGCAAATTTTTTAAATGACAATGACACAAAGTAAATAAAAACGCTTTGTTGGAGTAAGGCATTGACATATAGAAATATCTGTGTAGGTAGAAGCATATTTTTGCGTCTAGCTTGTGTTGACATACTCCATTAAAGTATTGTGGGTGAAACTGTTCAAATATACATATGTCCTTCCCACACTTGCTATGCTTTTTTCTTTGTGAAAGATTCACTTACCTAGTATGCAATAAAAATTAAACAATAAACCCACGCAATTATTTTTGATGATACCGTGAGAATATTTTTTAGAAAAGAAGGCATCAGCCTTCTAATCTAGTAGAAAAGTTAACTTGAATTTCTGTTATGACAAGGGATATACCATAATGCAACTTGCATTATGCAAGGCAAGATGCATATGACTCGGCGATTTAGCTGGAGTCTTAAAGAAATTTTGGGAAACAATATGCACAGATGCATGCAAGTAGAAATGGCAACAGAAGGCAGCATTTGAGATATTTATCCCATATGACAACTTACTGTGCACTTTCACTACCCCTTTCTCTGTTGCATATAAAATAAGCACTGCATATAAACTTCTCATATCAACATGTCATCAAGACTTTAGTCGTCTGTCTCAATGTTTTTGTAATCGTGAATCAAAACTAGTTCCAAATAAAAAGCAAGAGGAAAAATCTCGAAGTTAAAGAAGAAAGCCTGAATCGTATAACTTTCAAAATCCAAAACTGAAGGGAAAGTACATACACACAGGAATATTTGCATGCAATCTTAGCTTTCTCAATATAATTTATGAATTTAGGAAGGCACTAAAAGCATGCTTTGTCCCCAACCAGAACAATGTAAGATTTCATATGTCACTGTCAGTTTGTAAGTGCTCAAACGAAAAGAAATGTCAAACCACTAAACTTTGATGGAAATCTGTCGAAACTTCCATTCTCTAAAAGCATATTTTGTATTACAAAAGAGTACCATCTTGACAATAAGTGTACAAAGTATCTTAGTTGAAGCAAAATTTTCAGCCAACAAGACATCTTATTCCCCCACAGTAAACATCTCAACACTGGCAACTTGTCGATTCTTACAATAATGTCCCGGATAATTACAAATAAAGTTATTTAGCCATAAATATCCTTTGTGTGACAAAATTGTTGTATTATTTTTTTAGTACGAAAATTTTCCTTCGCTTAGCTGTATTACCAGCTCTTGGAAGTACACTACCAATACTAAACTTACATTGCAACCTGTTATTAGTGGCTTAATGAAATCTTTTCCCTAACGCCGAGTTGAGGAAAACAGGGGAACTTAAGTCAAGTACAAAAACTCAATTAAATTATCAAGAGAGACAGTGAAAGTTGTAGGAATTATTATTACTGAAGCAATTCAAAGAAGACGTGCGCATCATATGATTTTAAAATAGGTGGGATTAAAAACATGAGTAAATCATTCACTTTTACTGATAAATGTTATGACTGAGCTCACTGGAAATTTCTTCTTGACTCTTGTTTCTCTACTCGTAAACTTAATGACGAAATTCCATTTCAGAGTTTCTACTTATCCTTCAACCTCCAGCAGTGGGATCCACATGACACTGCAGGAATACAAAGTAGAAGTGGTAGCTTTTATCATTTAATTTAAGCCCATCAAAGTGAAATATGAAACAAGGAAAGTAGTTGAAGCAGAGACATGTACGAATATTATGAGCATTTTGCTTTTACTTTCACTTAATCCCTCCACTCATCGTCAGTTGCTTCACGTTAGAGTAAATTATGAAAATTATTTTCATATAGCACAAGGCACCGTGCTTACATGAACGGAAAAGCAGGTAGCAAATAAGTGACAGTGTCATAACTAAATACCATATTCTCCGTAATTTTTGCACTTTTACCACCAAATGTTCACAAATACTCATATATTTAGTTATATACATATACCGTACAAAACATATCATCAAATATGAGCCCATCAAGAAGACGGAGACATTTGAAATCCCCAAGATGGGATTACGCAATAACCACAGCTATCACTTGTTATACGTGAGCAAATTCAAAATATTACCTGACTTGCAAAGCAATTTCTGTTTTGATTTACATGCACGTGAGTCAACCGAGCTTGTAAAATTTCCAAACAACATAAATATTTGTTGCTTTTAAGTTTGGCTCAAACACGTGTCAGAATGTTTTTGCAATGGTACACTTTTTTGCAATCGTTAAAAACGCAGTTTTGATTTTAATCCATTTCCTGTTTTGAGTGATTTGATCAAATCACTCAAAACAGGAAATGGATTAAAATCAAAACTGCGTTTTTAACGATTGCAAAAAAGTGTACCATTGCAAAAACATTCTGACACGTGTTTGAGCCAAACTTAAAAGCAACAAATATTTATGTTGTTTGGAAATTTTACAAGCTCGGTTGACTCACGTGCATGTAAATCAAAACAGAAATTGCTTTGCAAGTCAGGTAATATTTTGAATTTGCTCACGTATAACAAGTGATAGCTGTGGTTATTGCGTAATCCCATCTTGGGGATTTCAAATGTCTCCGTCTTCTTGATGGGCTCATATTTGATGATATGTTTTGTACGGTATATGTATATAACTAAATATATGAGTATTTGTGAACATTTGGTGGTAAAAGTGCAAAAATTACGGAGAATATGGTATTTAGTTATGACACTGTCACTTATTTGCTACCTGCTTTTCCGTTCATGTAAGCACGGTGCCTTGTGCTATATGAAAATAATTTTCATAATTTACTCTAACGTGAAGCAACTGACGATGAGTGGAGGGATTAAGTGAAAGTAAAAGCAAAATGCTCATAATATTCGTACATGTCTCTGCTTCAACTACTTTCCTTGTTTCATATTTCACTTTGATGGGCTTAAATTAAATGATAAAAGCTACCACTTCTACTTTGTATTCCTGCAGTGTCATGTGGATCCCACTGCTGGAGGTTGAAGGATAAGTAGAAACTCTGAAATGGAATTTCGTCATTAAGTTTACGAGTAGAGAAACAAGAGTCAAGAAGAAATTTCCAGTGAGCTCAGTCATAACATTTATCAGTAAAAGTGAATGATTTACTCATGTTTTTAATCCCACCTATTTTAAAATCATATGATGCGCACGTCTTCTTTGAATTGCTTCAGTAATAATAATTCCTACAACTTTCACTGTCTCTCTTGATAATTTAATTGAGTTTTTGTACTTGACTTAAGTTCCCCTGTTTTCCTCAACTCGGCGTTAGGGAAAAGATTTCATTAAGCCACTAATAACAGGTTGCAATGTAAGTTTAGTATTGGTAGTGTACTTCCAAGAGCTGGTAATACAGCTAAGCGAAGGAAAATTTTCGTACTAAAAAAATAATACAACAATTTTGTCACACAAAGGATATTTATGGCTAAATAACTTTATTTGTAATTATCCGGGACATTATTGTAAGAATCGACAAGTTGCCAGTGTTGAGATGTTTACTGTGGGGGAATAAGATGTCTTGTTGGCTGAAAATTTTGCTTCAACTAAGATACTTTGTACACTTATTGTCAAGATGGTACTCTTTTGTAATACAAAATATGCTTTTAGAGAATGGAAGTTTCGACAGATTTCCATCAAAGTTTAGTGGTTTGACATTTCTTTTCGTTTGAGCACTTACAAACTGACAGTGACATATGAAATCTTACATTGTTCTGGTTGGGGACAAAGCATGCTTTTAGTGCCTTCCTAAATTCATAAATTATATTGAGAAAGCTAAGATTGCATGCAAATATTCCTGTGTGTATGTACTTTCCCTTCAGTTTTGGATTTTGAAAGTTATACGATTCAGGCTTTCTTCTTTAACTTCGAGATTTTTCCTCTTGCTTTTTATTTGGAACTAGTTTTGATTCACGATTACAAAAACATTGAGACAGACGACTAAAGTCTTGATGACATGTTGATATGAGAAGTTTATATGCAGTGCTTATTTTATATGCAACAGAGAAAGGGGTAGTGAAAGTGCACAGTAAGTTGTCATATGGGATAAATATCTCAAATGCTGCCTTCTGTTGCCATTTCTACTTGCATGCATCTGTGCATATTGTTTCCCAAAATTTCTTTAAGACTCCAGCTAAATCGCCGAGTCATATGCATCTTGCCTTGCATAATGCAAGTTGCATTATGGTATATCCCTTGTCATAACAGAAATTCAAGTTAACTTTTCTACTAGATTAGAAGGCTGATGCCTTCTTTTCTAAAAAATATTCTCACGGTATCATCAAAAATAATTGCGTGGGTTTATTGTTTAATTTTTATTGCATACTAGGTAAGTGAATCTTTCACAAAGAAAAAAGCATAGCAAGTGTGGGAAGGACATATGTATATTTGAACAGTTTCACCCACAATACTTTAATGGAGTATGTCAACACAAGCTAGACGCAAAAATATGCTTCTACCTACACAGATATTTCTATATGTCAATGCCTTACTCCAACAAAGCGTTTTTATTTACTTTGTGTCATTGTCATTTAAAAAATTTGCGTCAAACAAATAACTTTTCTATGTTTCATGCCAAACTCTAAAACTGTTTCAAAAAACTTGTCAACTTAAAGTCAAATAAAACCACAAAGAATCAATTTCTGGTACTGATAGCATCAAAAGAAAACTACAAAAAAATAAAAGGAAACTGCAAACAACAGATCAAAAAACGGAAAAATTTTACGGTACATTTGTTCTTTCCAATCATTCCTCTTACTGGCTCTACTTGACGTTCTATTCTTTGAATTAAATCTGTTGTCTGTGATAGAAACCGCTATTGTACTCGAAAGCTACAAAGACTTGTTAGGAACACGACACGGCTGATAGGAAGTCAACTTAAATTTCGCAAATAACCCACAAACAAAAAAGATTTCTCGTGGTCAGTGTGCTTAGCCAACCAACTGCATCAAACGATCAGACTTTTCTATCTGGAGTAACCTCTTTGTTTATCCAAGAGAAAAGTTTCCAAGTTTTATTGCCTTGTCTGAACTGATACCACACGACAAAGATAAATGGATACATAGAGACAAGCAGATTTAAATATAAAGGAATCCTGGCACAACAGAAGCCCAAACAAGACTAACCCAAATATCTGAAACGAAATGTTTTTGCATGAAATACATCACACATACCTACCCGCAGCTTTTAACCTTTAAATACAGAAAATGCCAAATGATCAAAAGTCTTTTGAGAAATTCACACGCTGCAAAATAAATTGAACATTAGTTCATGTCAAAATTTTGGATAATAAAAATAAGCAATATCACAATTTCTGTAGCTAAAGTACAAAATCATGCTAAAGTTTTGAATCCAAAGGATTATATGAAAAACTAAACACTCCCACGTACAAAAGTATGATTTAAAAAGTTTTATTTGCCATGATGTAAAATTATAATATGTATCAGTAATATCAAATCCTATTCGCTTTCCCCGTTGTCGGGAACATGTCGATAACTTTTAAGTAAGAAGATACTATGATGACGTATTTAAAATGGTGATTATGGAATTCACACACTCGCCAAAAAACCATTGAACCTTAGGCGTGAAGACTGTAGCTATTTATAGTGTCCCCTTTATTTCATTCAAACGAAAAATTGGAGCGGTGTGAAGATAAAGAAGGTAGAGAAAAGACGAACCAGAGTAACAATGAATATCAATCTTGATATTCGTCTACAAGTCTTGGTGAGAGTCTGTTTGGAATTTTAAGTGCTGCGTGGGGTGTACGTGCCCTGTCTCGTATCATGTGTTTTTTTTACAGCTACAACCCTAATATGTTAAGAGCAAGCAACACGACATGATCTTGATGAAAAAAGAAGTTCTCTGGGATCGAGTTCATTGTACGAAAAACATGTCTATATTTAGATGCAATCTTGTATCTATCAGCTTATATAAAAATATATCTAAAATAAGCACTATATTTACAGTCTATGTGCTTTAAACAACAAAATGGCATTCCCACTTTGAAAAATATCTCTGAAAATACAGGACTATAAACCAAGTCCCATAACTACAAGGTTTAGAGGACTAGAGATAAGCGCACTGTTTACATGGAAATATTTCGTGTATGGTTGGAGCTTAAAATGCGTCCTTTGTCTTTTTTTGGAGTCCAAGTTTTATCTGGGAATTAGTGGAAAGATCTCGTATGGCGTGATAGCGTGTATCTAAAATTGAAGTGTACACAAAAACCTAGAACAGCAAGTTTCACTGGAAGCCGGAGATACGGTTGCGTTCCCCAAATAATCATCTATATTTCTTGGAAAGTAGTATGCGTCTGCAAACATCTAAAAGAACACATACTAAAGTTCATCCGGAGGCTGGTCACTCATCCGGATGACATGGGAATAATGATGTGGGCAGTGAGTGTGATGTCAACAGTACTTCCTCTTATGGAATTTGCTACACAGAAGAATGTGACAAGAAAAAAGTCATTTTTTGCTGAAATACATTTTTTCAGATATATATTTTTATTCAATGTCAGTTTTGTTGTTCTTCAGATAAAATTTTCGTGCAAAAATTGATGATCAAAATATCCAAAAACACAGGTGATTCTGAAGGATATAAACGCGAAATAGCAATTGTCCTTGACTTTCTCCATACTTAAAGAAAGATTACTATGTTTTCTTCAAAAGTTGGCAGTTTCTTTGAGTTCCCTTTGGGAGATGAATGGGAAGACTAGTAGAGAAGGAAAAATGAGATCGAAATGGAATGGGTTTAATCCGCCCGGCTTGCTCTTCTCTTTTCCTTTTCATCTTGCTATATATTTTAGCTACTGTTCAGTCACTGTTTTTTTGTTGTTGCTTATGCAGCGGCTGCTTTTTGCTCTCACGTCCCTGGGGTTATGATGATGGGGAGGAGAATTGAGAGAAAAGTTGGTATGTGTGGAACGGTCTAGACTCAGATTCGCTAGAAGTTATAGGGTACTATGTAGAATCCCGTTTTATATGGAGATAGATGCGGTAAAAGGAGGAAAAGATGTGAGAAGTTGTAAGCTTTCTTCAGTCCATCGGCATCTGCCGAGCTGAAAGCTTGTAGCAGAAATTGGGAAATGAGTGAAAGCACTTGTGTTGGTCTAAAGGATTATGTGAATCTTTCGGAGACATAAATGAATTTGTGGAAAGTCTACTTAAACTTTAGAACTTCAGTTACCAAATTTTGATTATAGTTAAAATATAGGGTCTAGGCCCTTTCAGCGGAGACATTTTCAGCGGCTGATGCATTTTGAGCGGAGGACACTTTCAGCGGATGCATTTTCAGCGGGTGCATTTTCAGCGGATGACATTTTTAGCGGA
>JAQIXX010008078.1:0-10078 GCA_034700605.1 Willowsia nigromaculata | reverse complement strand
GTTGGCGTTTGAGTGATGATGACCCTCATAGTAATCCTCGTTGAATATCATAGGTTGAGTGGTAAAGTAAGAAGAAGCTGAGCGCGTAGAAAAATCGTAATTAGGAATATCAGTGGTTAAGCCAGTTGGAGGGGGAGAAGAGATGAAAAAATTGTTGAAGGTGTTATCAGCAGCATCATAATTGTAAGAATAATTGTTCGGGAGAGAGGAA
Source organism: Willowsia nigromaculata (assembly GCA_034700605.1). NCBI lineage: Eukaryota > Metazoa > Arthropoda > Collembola > Entomobryomorpha > Entomobryidae > Willowsia > Willowsia nigromaculata. The sequence continues at coordinate 9,867 of JAQIXX010008078.1, read as the reverse complement.
GCAGAGAATGAAATTGATCTTCGGAGATTTCTTCTTCGGAGATATGATGGTCATGTATGTTGGGAGGGCCTTGGCTTCAAAATTAACTTTCCCGTTTCGTCACATGACATATTAAAGTCGGCTAGAACTTCTCTCGTCCTCCGCGTCAGGATTGAGGGGGCGACTACACGGTTGTGGATTCCGGTGAGGAAGAGGAGACCTGAAGATATTAATAATTAAGTTAATTAAAATGAGAATCTGAGTTAGAGACAGAAAATTAGTAACTGTCCATCATTTTAATTACCTAATAGGAGACTAGACACAGTGAAAAATAAATGTTGCCAGAGGGAGTCCATAAAACTAATTTGTGATGTGAGAGGATCATTTAACCACTGCCAGGCCCCGACTGCAGTGCAAACTGTCGCCACCACGAGGAAAATCCTCCATCGAATCGTTTGAGGTCTCAGGTACGCTATCACTTCCGTCAGACGCCTCTCGAACGCCTTCAAATCTGCAAATATCGCCCAAAAAACCCAATAATTAAAAACCTGACACAAAATTAAAGCACTCAACATTGGACCACTCAACATTGGACCTCATCTATAACCAATTAAAAATATAAATTAAACGAAGCCGGCTATTTTTTACCCCTCTCACCTTCACAAGTTGTCTGTTCCACAGACATGATCCCTGAAGACTCCTCTCAAATTGACCAGAACAATTCCACCACTCAAAAAACACACAATTTCAAATGAACTATTTACAGATAAATAATTATCTCCAAGAAGACACGCCACCAATGACCAGTTAAAAAATTAATCTCTCTTTCCTCTCTGCTCTGATTGTTAGTGCTGCTGCTGGTATGAGCCTTAGAAACCCAACATTGACTGACACCTGATGACTTATCAACCCTAATTAACTAAACGCATTAACTTTAATCAAGAATTAAAAACATTATCAAATTTTAATTGAACTTTTCAACTGCTCCGATCATCCCACTTGTTTTGCTGGTTGGAGAAGAGTAAATAGAAATCAGCCGCTGGAGATCCATGCACCCATGAAAGCACACACATACGCCAATACGCCGTAAAGCAAAAGCACCTCTCTGTGCTTTTTAAGGGTACCTTCATGTAAATTGTTATCAAAAGAGTGGGTGGGTGTTGGAGAAATGATAACGCTAGTTTTAACTAATTAACTAGTTTAACGTGAAGTAAAGTGATATCGGGCTTGGTGGGTGTTTTAAATCGGGATAATTAGATAACATAATGTGTAGATGAACCCTTTAACGTTTTGCCGAGGCATTTTTTGGCTTCTCTGTAGTCTGCATTCACTGGTCGATGATTTACTTTCTTTTAGATGAAATATGAATTTAGAAAATAATTAAATATTCGAAGATAATTAAATAACTTTAATTTGGAATTCCTAATTGCCAATTATTGATGGGAATTGATGATGTGGAAGAATTAAGCTATTTTTTGTTTCATGATCGACATTCATCAAATAATTTCACAATTTGTGTGGGTCGAATATTCAATTATGTAACTTTAAAAATAATTGAAAATGCTACATGAGCTTTCATAGAGGAAATCGATAATCTGAAGTATTTTTAACGAGTTGAGATTTTATCATGTAAATTATAAAATCAGTAATTTTTCTACTCGATAAAAAATAGTAGCGGAATGAACAGTAATGTAAAGCTTGTAAAGCCTGATTGACAGACATACAGAAGGAACCAAATAAACTCATAAAGTAGCCGAGAAATCTCATTCTCTAAAAATTATAATCATGATAGAATTTGACAAATGAATTCTATTCCAATTCCAATTACTGGAAATCCAATAACAATTTCAAACTTCAGAGTTTGTGTGGAGAAAGTCCTTGTAAATGCATGCAGCATCGCAAATTTTCCCAAATATTTTACATTAATATTTTACAGTTATTTTCGAACCCCACCAGCTTTCAGAACCATGTATAGCGACAAGACAATCAGACTTGCAGCGAAGCTCTGTAATTTAGCCCATTTCTTTGGAGCATCGCCATTCCAAATGAATGAGAAAACTTTCATCTTATATGTGTCTCAATTCGGGATACTAAAGTCATTCATTATATGGCTCATGGTGACCCCATATATCCTCATATTTGTGCCTTATCAAGGGATTCAGATTCGAAACTCTGGGGATTTCGAACAGTTCAACTATATGGTTCTCATTTGCTTAATGTCACTTTGTGGAGTTGTGGGGCTCACTCTTTTGATCGTGAAAGCTGAGGATATAGCGTATGGAGTGAATTTAGGACTGCGATATTTAAAACTATTTGAAAGTAAGACTTAATTTAAAACATTAGCATATTTCACTAAAAGAAATTTAAAATATTTTGAAATTGGCCAAATTCTAGAAAAATTTATGGAAAAATATGATGCCAATACTGCCCCAGAAAATACAAAATTGCTTCACGCAGCAAGGAGCCTAATTGTGTACGAGATTATTACAATATTTGCTTTAATTACCCATTACGCTTTATTGCCCCGTTCCCCATTTTACTTGACATCAGAGATAGATCCTTTATTTATGAATATTTATGTGCAAATAGTGTTCGGAATTTTATTCGCTTGGACTGTCATCGGTCTTGTTGTTGTCATTTATTGTGGCATATTCATATTATATTTCTATAAACTTTTATTTGTGCCTATTTACGCCCACGAATTTCGTTTGGGTTCTAAAGTGCCTTCAAGAAGGTCTTCGAATAGGCTAAGATCTCTAAGTAATTTCACTATAATGTACCGTTCTTTGGAACTACTCATATGTCTTCAGAATGAAACAGTTGGTATTGGAATGCTGCCTTTCCAAACGTGTATGTATTTTCTGGAAATATTTTGCTTTGGAGCTCTTAAGAAACACTGGACAAGTTTTTTTGTTGTGTCTAAATTTGTGTTGATTACTTCATCATTGGCGTCTTTATTTGGGTGGAGTTTGACTCTGAAATTGTTGGGACGTATGAGTACTTGGAATGCGGAGACAAAAAAGTCTTGGAAAGTTGCCTTTGCTGAGGGAAAGTTTCACTTTGGGGATTTAAGGAACAAGAAGGATATATCGTTTATTTTGAAATTTCAAAAATCTTGTAGACCGTTGTACGTGGGATATCAGAAGTTAATGATTGTAAGGCCCTTAAGTGTTTTGGGATATTTGAGGAAAGTGAGTCGAGGATCATTTAAAGTGTTTATGGCATCCAGGAAAGTTGAATGGATGTAGATTGAGGGGCAATTATGATGATTCACGCACCAGAATCTAAACAAATTCATTCTGTTGTAAAAATACTTCTTAAAAACAAATGATCTGTGGGATGTTCAAGTTCCTGGTTTCAAAAACTGTTAAGAATAAGCCATAATATATTCTCTTATGAAATGTTTATTGTATAAGGCATTACGTTTTAATATGCATGCTTAAGGATCTAGTAGAAGTAGAATTGTTAATATTTTATAGTATTGTAATCGATAATAAACAGAGTCATACGTCATCTTGACATTTATGCAATATTATGAATCATTCATTATCCAAACACACACTCACAATCAGGTTTTTAGGCTTATCAGTGTTATCTCGTTTTTTTACATATTCATGTTGCTTCAAAGACATGCTTTTTGATGACAGTATACATGTTGCTGACGGCAGAACCAGATAAGATTATTTCTCCATGTAACATGAATTGCTAAAGTTTTCAAGGTGTGAATAATGAGAGGCATCAAAATATTAACAATTTGCAAATTCACTTAATTTCCTTCATTGTTCAAGTTTCCAGTTAAATTACCCTAAAATGTGTCAATTTAGGTATTTGCTGAAGTCATTCTTGCTTCTTTGCTGCATAAATGGGCTTGCACAAGGTGAGCATTAGAAAATACTTAAAATCCTAAATATATAATTGTGAAGTTATCTATTGAACTCATTTAGGTTTACAATGTTACTCATGTGCGTACGTTGAGTCTGGAAATCTTGACCTAATCGACGGTTTTGGTAACACCTCCATCAATAGCTGCAAATGGGGAGGTCAACCAGAGGATAATCTTCTTGTTGATTGCACAGTTGAGGAACCACCAGGCTACAGGAATTCCTATGTCTGCGTAGAGATGAGAGTATATGGAAAAATTAATACTGAACAGGATGATTCAGCATTTAATGGTACTCTAAGAGGCTGTGCAGTTAGTCATGTGCCTCAGGGTCAGGGTTCAAATGAAAATAAGTCATTTAAGGAGTGTCAACAGGGATATCTCTCTGAAGTGACGAGAAACTTTAGAGACCAAACCGGAAAGGAATTTCTTCAAAATATCAGTGCAATTTTTGACGCTTCTGTGACAAGAACGCACAAGTTTTGTGCGTGTGACGTTAACGCATGCTGGGAGAAGCAGGATGATGATGGTGAGGAAAATGAGACGACGCCTTCAATACCTACGGAAATCATTCAGTCAACATCTGATTGGTTGATTGAATATGCAACGAATTTAAATTTAATTTGGACTTTAATTGAATTTGTATCTGTTTAGATGAGGAGAAGGAAACCGAAAACCCCAATGGATCTAATGCTTTTCAGATCAGAGCTATTCCTATTTCCTCAGTGGTTATGGTCACGACATTGTTCTATATCGCCAACGCTTTATTAGCCGATCAATGATAAGGAAAAAGCTTATTTGACAAGAGAACCTTGAAATAAAACATTCAAAACTGATAAGATCATGTTTAGGTGAACAATTATGTGAAGCCCATGAGATTACAACTGGTTTGGTCAAAAACAGAAGTAATTCCGAGCCATGTAAAGATATTAAAACACATAATATTTACAGGCAGCTTCATCAACTTGAATATCTGAATAAACAACATGAAACATAATTGCATGTAATTTTATCACAAAATATATTACTAGCAAAATGTTATTGGGTTATGTCATTGTATTATATGATTTACTATCTAATATTGAATATGTTTCTTGATTTCTTAATACAAGTACAAATATCTGGGATGTCATTCATCCATTCCATTGCTTGCATGGGCTCAATTGCTAAATTTCTCCTATTTTGAAAACAATCCTTTTAATTAAGCACTAAGGGTTAAATATGTACACTTTATCTAAATTCCATCGTATCTCTAACATAAATTTTAGATGGAAAAGTTTAATAACAACAGACTATATTTATCATAAATTCTCTCCTACATATACCACTCATCGTAAGTTGATTCTACCAGAAAATTCTGAACTCTGAAACAATCATATGGGGCAATTTAGACTTATCCAAGAAAAGTATGACAACGCACTCGAAGAGCTAAATATATATTTCAAGATTTGCAATAAAGCCTGGACCATGGCATACGAAGGATTTAACATAAATTTACACTCCATTTCTAAGTATCGAAAATCCCTAAAATCACGGATTTTGACTTGGTGGCTTTCTTCAACTGTATCGTATCTCTTCAGCTTACAGTTACGCATTGTTCATATAATTTCTCTGAAATACCCCGTTTTTTATAAAAAGGCTGTTAAAAATTCTTCTAAGAAATATTTATACATAAAATATACTCCTAAGCACTCGCAGTTTTATGGGTGGATTATCCCATTTCATGTTTTTGTTAATATTATCAAATTTTCTATTTTAGTTCACAAATGGTTTACAGTGTCAGGCCATGTCTCAGGTTTTCTTTTGTATCAATTTCTATGCACAATAGCAATTGGTGCAGGAGGTCTTGTTTATATGATTGGAATATTTCTAAGGGCAGATGTGCTCTCTTGCTTTTACACTACACTTCTAAATTTTAAGGATATGGGTTTTAATGTGGACCTAGAGTCTTCTTGGATTTTGAAACTGATCATGATTCAATCTCCTATCCTCTCAGTTTTATCAACTTTTCATATAATTGTGACTACAATATTTGTTACAAACCATGACCCCATAGCTGCATTTGTCAGCCCAATCTTCAACAATTGTTTTGGTTATCCAGTAGGCTATATTTTGAGTGCATGTTTTAGGTGTATTTCAGGCATTTATGAAATATGGAGCTTTGCTTGGACTTTCACAATGGGAACATTTTTGGTATTTACTGGTTTATTTACATCGAATTTTATAATTTATCAAATTTTGCAAAATATGAAGAATTCTCTGGGTTGTGACCGTGATAAGTGTAGATTTGATAGCGATGTACCAAACACTCTCCAAAAGTGCGTATTGATGCACTCTCGCATAAGAATCTATACAAATTTGGTAAATAACTGCTTTCAAAGAGAAATTGCGGTTGGATTCAAAGTTATTGGTATGGCTTTAGTCGCATTTACATCAACTATTGTTTGTAATGGGCGTCTTCGTGGAATTGTGAGTGGTCCTGTGATTGCAATGTTTGCATATACTTCTATTGTCCTTTACTGTGCCTTCATGATAGGATACACACTTCCCGGGTTGGCAAACCAATTAAGTAGAATATTGCAAGAAAGATGGAAAGTTGAAGTGATGGAATGCGCAAGCAAAACAACAAAATTACGAAGTATTCCAAGATTTAAAATTCGGGAATTGAGGATGATGGTGAAAGCAGCTCAAAATGTGAGGATCAAATTTGGGTCTGTACAGTTCTACGAAAGTTGTACTGCCCTTGTCATAATACATTTCCTTCTGGAGAAAACAGCTAATCTTATATTGCTTATTAAACGATAGTAACAAAATCACAAAATACAAAACAAAAGTAATATGGAATAGCTACTTATCCTTTAATTGCTGTTAATTTAATATCAATGCAAATATAAGAGCTACTATGAAACTGTAGTTAAGTTTAGTTCAGAGTTGAACTAAAGTTGTAATGAGTAAAATGTAATGTCACCCAACGAATCTTATCGTATTGTATATATGTAATAGTTGAAAATTCACAATGATGTTTATTCAAGCTAATAAAAATAAGTACATGAAATCTTTTAAGCAACAACAATAGTGTCTCAGCAATTTATTCAATAGATAATAACATAACTTTATATAATAAATTTATTTCGGTATTGTTTGAAAGATGTATGCAAATGCAAATGCAAAGATGTGCAAAAGTGTTTAAGATGTAGAACAAGCAATTGTTCATTTTTAAAGGAATAAAAAATTCATATCAAATATACTTTTTAAAATGATTCATGATATTATATGTATATCTACTTTTCCAATTCCACAAACAATTCATCAAAAATCCTGAAGCAATTTATGATTGACCATGGCATACATAACTTAGTATAGATCTATTTCCTAGTTTATAAAAAAAATATTTACAAAAACACTTAACACTGCCATGAAGAGTGTTAAATGAAAACAGACAATGAGCGACCAAAATTGGTAAATGTGTGCATAATGCAAACGAATTTGCTTGACACTCTCGTTCTATTGAAAATTGGTATAACAATTTTGTTACAAAGAAACAAAGAAATTGTATTAAAAACAAACTCATCACAAGTTTGCAATGACAAATTTTGTTTTCAAGATACCCCAGTATGAAGGATGCATGAAAAGAGAAAACATGTTACATGTTGGTTGTGTTGAGTGCTCTTCGATAGAATTCTAAGTAAGGTACAATATCATTTTCCCTGTCGGAATACAAATTTTTAAACTTTCTCCTACAAGAAAGGCGTAGCATACTAAAATCTAGTTTGAGCTTATAGCTTTAGTGTAGACGGAGGTATTGTTTCAGCAATAAAATACATATTATGCGATGAATTTGTCTTTTCAAATTCTGCTTGTATTCCCGTTTTCTTTTCATGTTATCTTATCTTGATGTTTTCCCTAAGAAATTCGCCTGTTGTGTAAGCCTGAGTCCTTGGAATCCGCTGTGCCATTATATGACATATCAGAATACATTCTTGATCTGACGGCAGAGGAGTAAGGAGCAAATGTTCTGAGCGGAGAAAAAAAAGAGGTGACAGATTTGCAGATTGCTAAAAGCTTTTTGTGAAAGCATAAGCAAAAAGAACGAATAAACTGTGCTGTGATTATGTTGCAATCTATTGTGTTATCTATAAAAACTGTCTATAAGTGAGTGAACTCATGACCTCTCAGAGACTTAAAAATTTTAATCTCTACTCATGTCTTGGCTCAACTTATCTCCAATAAAGTCAAAAAAACGAGAAAAACGTCCATTGCCGAGTACAAGTTCGTCATCATCATCAGACTCACCAAATTTAATGGTGCAAAAGTTAAAAATTGCAAAAAAGTCTGATAATACTGACCATATTTGGGCAAAATTAGAAGCAAAAATGGTGCTCACCGCTGACGATCTGGCGAAAATTAAAAGTGTGGTGAATGAAGTTTTTGATGAAAGGCTGGAGACAGTAAAAGAGGAGCAAAAGCTTATAAAAAATCAGCTCACCAGATTAGAAAGTGACAACCGTGCCAAAAACATAATCATCAAAGGGTTGACTGTTGGTGATACAGATGAACTCAAAACTGTTATTAATAACTTTTGTGCCAAAATTGGAATTGACAAAGTTTTAATTGACGATGTCTACCAAATTGGAAAACGAGGAACCACAACCCCGAGACCCATACTACTCAAACTTGCTCTGATGGCTGACAAAAAGACCATGGTTAAGGCCGCAAAGCCTTTCAAAAAAGAAAAAATTTACTTGGATGACGATCTTTCAAAGGATGAGAGGAAGGACTGCGGAATTTTGAGGGCCCATTACAAGCAGATGTCCGCGACCAGAAAAGATGTTCGTTCATCAATTCGAAATGGATGCTTGTTCATATGGAAGGATAACAAAGTCATCGAAAAATACCAGGTCATTGAAGGAGTGGCGAAGGAAATATGAAGACGCGGACCCATGGAGCATTGTAAATATGATAAGTTAAAACTTGTTGATAAGAACTTAAAAATCCTTTTTTGGAACATAGAAGGTATACGTAAATTTAATAATGTAGATGCTATAGACTTAAATGAAATATGTGAACATCACATTATAGGTATATACGAGACTTGGTCGGAAAACGCTTTTACTCTCTCGGCACTAAATAGGTATAGCAACATTCAATGTAATTCAAAAAGAAATTTTAGAGTTGGTAGAAGTAGCGGAGGATTAGCGTTGTATTATAGAAATGATGCTGTCAAATTGATTAAGACTATAAAAATTCATGATAACTATATAGCGGTTAGGATGAGATCAGCAACATTAACTTTTTGTCTTGTTATGGTATATATACCTCCAAAGGCTGAACATGATGTAATAGTTACAGAATTAGAAGAGTTAATTGCGGATATTGCTCAGCACCATAAAAGTGACTTAATGTTAGTTGGAGGAGATTTCAATGCAAGAATTGCTGACCAAGATACCACAACAAAAGCGTACGTGACTGACTGGGGTAACTCCCAAAAAGATAGATTGTCAAATGATAAAAATGTTAGCAACAGAGGTGATAAACTTTTGGAATGCATGAGTAATAATAATATGATTGTTTTAAATGGAAGAGCAAAGGGCGACATTCCAGCAACATTCACATATGTATCCTCCCACGGAAAAAGCGTAATAGATCTAATATTCGTTGATGGTGTCTCTGTATCTAAATGCAAAGATATGCAAACCCTAAATATTACATACTCTTCACATTTACCAGTCAGCATTTCAATAAAAGATAATTTCCAATACAAAGAGGAAAAATATGTGAGGTTAAAATGGAATCCAAAGATGTGTCAGGAGTACTCAAATGAGATCACGACATTCCTAGAAAATATTTCAATATGTTCGTATGAATCATTATGCAATGCAATCTATATTGCAGCAAAAAAATGTGGTATGTATAAAAATGTAAAGATAGATGAGAAAGTCAGCAAGCCTTGGTTTGATTATGAGTGTAAGAAATTGCGTACTGATGCAAAATGTAAGCTCAAACTTGCA
>JAQIXX010008077.1:0-10078 GCA_034700605.1 Willowsia nigromaculata | reverse complement strand
TCCTGCACATTTTCAGCAAAATCGAAGACAAAAAATTCGTGCAAGGAGACGGACCAGACTATCTATCACCCCCTGTAATGTAGCCCACAAGAATGTACTCATTGCTTGGTTGTATAGTTTCTCCAATATTTGAAGGCTCATATATGCGTTAATTTCGACGAACAAATTCTCAATAAATTTTTCAGATAGGTGGTAATTTTGCTTGGAAGATGCCTTATCAATTAGTTTTCCTAGTCTCCTAGGAAAGGATTAGTTTCCCCATTAATGTTGATGGGTTTTAATGCAAAATATTGTTTTCATTACCTTTTGCATATTTTATGGCTATAGCTATAATAAGGACATCGCATCTACGAGAATATCTACTAAAATATTGTATCCTTGAATACATATCATATCCCAAATTATAAAGTTTCCAATGAAGGTAACAATGTCGCCTACAATATTTGAAGTACACGAGTTCAAATGAACAATTATATCACTTAGAAACCAAACTATTAAATGGGAAATCTGGTTTGAATGTGCATATTACCGATATCGGTAAATGGTATACATATTTTATGCACTCTCGAGTTATCCAGAAGAAAAGTATAGTAATTTTTTATTTCAGTGATGGCTGCACATGAATTTCTAAAAGGAAAACCAAAATAGATCATTCTACTAGAATATTTGAGTTTAGTTTTACTTTTAAATTTTACCTTTCGCGTTTCTCTCTTCAAATTGAACAGCTCCATTCCAAAACGATATGTATTCTTCCGGATGCTTACTCCAAATTCTGTACCGCTCTGCCATAAGCTGACACACGGTGAACATCATTTGACATCGAATTATTTTTACTGCTTTGGATTTATTTTCATGTCCACCTTTCATAGTTTCTAGCTTAATCTTAATAGCTCGAACTACATATGAGATTGCCATCAAAGTCAATGCATAATATTGAAAAGTAAAACCACGTCTAGCTGTCTTCCCTTTTTTATTTGGAGTATTTTACGAAACTCAAATCGACAACCGGTGACTCTCCGCACAAGTTGGTTTGCTTTTGGAGCAATTGCCAGAAAACCTTCCGATAACAGCATTGTAAAGGCTGGGCAAAGCGGACCTGAAATGTTTTCTAAAAGTTGCCAAGCTGAAATGCTTACTACATATAAACTGTGACAAACTGTTAGTATACGGCTAGGTATTACTTCTTTTTAAAATCTTCTGATAAGTTACGACTCGTGTAAAGTCTTTGCAAGTCAGCTTAGGATATGCTAACAAAATTTTCAACATGATTAATTGTATTTTCAAAGTTGATTTGATTAGTTTTGAATGAAATTTTATTAATATTCCACATAAATTTCTCTTTTAATGCTTAATCATTCATATAACGTGTTTGATTATTACGCTATATTTAAAATGTTGTGGATGTCTAGCCAAATTGAAGCCCATAACAAACTTTTGATAAAGGTGTATAACATGTTAAAATAATACATTGCAGCATTCTCAAACGTTTTTTATTATAGCACAAATTTTAATTTAATTAATTTTCTTTACAAACCCTTCCTCGTTTGATTAGAAATCAATGCCTCGTGGCAATTTTTAAGGACTGCCTAGCTAAACATGTAGCGTTTAACAATCTGAAAGCATGCATTATATAACGACAAGGGAATACATTTTTTGTACGCCATTCACGCCACGCGCACGATTACATATAAAGTTATTTGCGTAATATAATAATTATAATATGTACGGGGTAATTCGTATCTAGTACAATGCATAACATTATATTAGCCATATTATGCTAGATCGTAGTTAAGGAGTTCACACTCCCTAGACCAATTTTAATTTAGCACATTTTAATTTGTGTTTAATTTCATAATCTCGGAGACAAGACACAGCAAATTTTCCATTCTGAAGCAATAGACTTTTAAAATTAATTTGTTAAGGAGTAGGTTTGCACGAAAACTTATTTAATTTCTGTATTTAAGTGTTATCATTTCTATGAGAGGAGAGAGAAATGAAGTGTTCAATTTCTATGGCAACCCAGTTGATTGCTTGCCCGCTACATATACCAGATTTTAATTGATAATGAGTAATTTATTATTATAATTCCTGAGTGAATTATACATATGTATGTGTACAGATTTGACATACGGAAACAGGTTGCATCATTCTTGGATAAAACGAAAAAGTCATTATCCCGAAATACAAATAATACGTCGACTTTAATTCCTCATACTATAACCTTTTAGGCTAAAGTTGGAAGAAAACATGCCTGCTTGGGACAAATAAAATCCTATTAGACTTATGAACAATTGATTTTTAACTTAAGGATATATTTAATTGATGACAAAATACACTATATGCTATACAAAGTATTGTGGAGCATAATCGATTATTACAAATAGTATTAAAGAACTTAATTTTTGTTATGATGGTTTTTAAATGGTGTGGTTACTCATTTAAAAGTTCATCTCTTTCCTTCTGCATCCCGTCCTCGAACTTGATGCATTCCCGTTTCCTGTCGAAGTGTCAAAATTTTTCATTCCCTCAACGCTTTCGACACAAGAAATGAATGTACATCGTAATAACTGTCAAGGCTCAATATTATTATCGTCAATTGTTTTGCATAATTAATTTGCGAGCAAATGTTAGTTAATGTTACACTTACTTTTAAGAGGATTGAGGTATTTAATATAACATGTTAGTTTTTAGCGTTGAAAAGTGGCAATAAAAATTTGAAGCAAAAGTCATGGACTGTGTGACATATGAGCTCTGCATAATAAATTATATATTCCTTCATATATCTACTCCTGATTAGTTCAATAAAATTAATGTTACCATAATACTTAAAATACTCATAAAACACAGCTTTGGATGAGTCATAAGCGGCAAACATTTATCAGTTGCCTTTAGGTTGAGGAATTGTCACATCTTCTCATGTAAATTTTCATTACAAAAACAAGTTCATATTCTCCATTATATTTTATCTCATTAACATTCATATTATTAACGTCTCATTCATTTCAAACATTTTATTATTGACATTTAGTATGTTAAATACTTAAAACCTGTGAAATTCATATTAAAAAGTTAACACGAAGTTTCTTCAAACAGATTCGTGAACAGTGAGAAGTTAAGAAGGATTTCTTATTTACCAGCCTTTTTCATCCGTAATTTGAGATTACAGCGCTTTCAGAGAAATATGATTGTTCCCGTTCACCACTGTCGCCATTGTGCAGGTTGGCGAGTCTAAAGTCTTTTGATGATCCCGCATATCGAAACCCATATAGTTTCTACAATAATATTTCTTGCTTTGCCAAGGCACATGCGATAATTCTGTCCCCCACTGCAATTTTCCAAGTTCCATTTTCGCATCGAATTTTTCACCTCGTAAAATGTTCGTAAAATACAGTTTTTGCTCATATTGCAGATGGAAAGGCACTCTACAATGAAACAAATGACACCTGCCACAAAAAACACTGAGCACACAAGTACCATGCCTAAAATGTCCGGTAGAACAAGCTGGTCTCCAGGAATGACCTCGTTTGGATTCGGATCTTTGAGCTGAACACTAAACCAGTATCGCTTTGCTATATTTCTCCAGTTATCCCATTTCTCAGGGAGTCCGCTCTCCACAATCCGAGAAAAGGTTTCCATCATCCAGTGTCGGTTCACCGTGTACATTTCAACGAAAAGTGGTATAACTTCCATTTCTACTGGAAGTGTGAAGCAATCCGCCCGAGTTACATTCAAATCTTTTATGATAACGTTCTTGTGATAAAGCAATAAAAAATAGGGATCCGAGTCATAACGAGGATATATGAATTTCTTGGTGAGAAGTGTGGATACTTTCAATTCTAAGTTGCCGGGAAACCCGAATGTTTGAAAGCTTGTATTCAGCTTATCTAAAATTCCTTCAGCTTTAAATATCCCTTGGAATTCCTGCCAAGCAGAAATCTGACTTACATTATCCCTTATAAATTTATATTCAACGGATAAAGTTTCAGCAAGAGATTGAAATGGCTGGAAACGATCAGGTACAGTGAGAGTGCTCATAATTCCGTTTCCGTAAAACTGGCATATCAAAAATCCAAAAAATTGGAGTACGATGCAAAGGCTTGTTTTATTGAAGGATTGACTTCCTGCCTGTCCTATTAAAACTTCGATGACGTCAAGAACTTTGCGTATTAGTAAGTTTTGACCACTGATCCTATATCCTCGACTTAGGAGGCTTGCAACTGCTAAAACTATAGAGAATATACATATCCAAATATAAAACGTGAACGGGGAGTACCATGGAGAAACATCTATCCATCTCCCTGTTTCTCCACTTGTGTCATCTATACAATATATAAAATGAGTTTCTTCGAAAGTGGATACTCTAAATCCTGTCGTGCGCCAATAAGCTTGAAACATATTTGTGCCAAGAGATGTGTAGCCAACTGGCATAATTAAGTACTGTCCGTTAAATGTGGTGTCAGTATTTTTATAGGCTGTCCTATACTTTCTGTTGAAATGTGTGAAAGAAATGTTGTGGCGTAAGGACAACACATTTGCAGACATCACATGTCTATCACATCTATAATACACTGGGCTTATATAGTGCAAACGTGGGCAGGCAAAATTGTCGTGATCGTGCCAATTGAAATAGTCAGGATCCGTCAAACCAAACAATATCTTAACCTTTCGATTTTTTCCATGAAAAAAGTACTTTCTATGCAAAATCAAAGGATTTCCGAAACCCGTCATTGTTGAGTCATCAAAATTTCCGCTTATCTCAACAAGTAGAGTGCAATACCCATTGCATACAACTTTGTATTGCGTCTCAAAATTTTTTCCATCTGATGAAACTGCATAAAGCATGACTTTCAACGCAGGATAATTTCTCCAGTCCATTCTTTCTCTACTGTAATATTTTGGTACTATATCCTTCGCTTTAAGGGTTGGAACCACAATTAGCGCTGTAGTGTGCATACTGATGGCATAAAACGGATCCCAGCGATTAATCTTCAATGTTTCGTAACCATAGATTACGATAATAAACGGGTGAATAAATTTCATGATATATTTCGGACGGACAGTGTGCTCGATCGCATCCCTGAGTATTATGTATAGAAATGAAGTGCTGATGTACCTTATTTGACAATACTGGACAGTAGAAAAGTAGAAGTACACTTCGTAGCTCTCATCGGAATTTGACAGAGTCTCCAGAAATGTAGTTATGCTTTGTCCAATAGCCGCGATTTTGAGGTCGGTATTGTTATGCCTGTAAGAATGTGCAGGAAGGAATAAAATCATCAAAAGAAACCACCGCATACTGATAAAATGTCTCAAGTGTACCACATACAACACTTTCACTTTATTTATTGAAGATTTTTTTGAAGTTTATAAGATTGGTTTTTGCACAAACTTGAAACTGGAGAATAAACATGATATTGGATTAAATTGGAGATACTATTCTATTTATTTTGCTATTGACACACACAAGGATTTCTAAAAATTAGTCTAAGTTTTTTTTAGTATAAGCTCAGGTTTTTCTGTATGTATTCTGTATTTCGTGCGACTTGCTGAACACGGAAATGTTACTTTTGCTGGTGGCTCTAGGCTCGTTCTGTTGAACCTCTGATAAAAATCACATTTCTGAATATGTAATGCTTTAATATGTTTCAAATATTTTGTCGATATGAGACACAGAAAATCAATAGCAGTTCATGGTTGCAGGTTATTCCTCTGTAGTGTCAGACGTGTAAATCTTCAATGCTCGTTTCATACCCGTGACCGGATGTCATAGCTTTCGTCAGTTGAAGTGTAAATATGCTCGACCGATAGGAAAGAAGGGTTAAAAGAAAGTTACACATCTGCCTTCGAAGCAACTTTGTATGTTACATCAACATGTATACATGCTTGGAAGACTAAGCAAACGTAAAAATATCTTGTAAACTGCTCACATGTATGTGCTGGACAGTAGGGTGAGGTAAGAAATACAAAATATTAGAATTTCAAAGGTTTTTATAACATGGCAAGGATCTCAACTTCAACCATACCCACTCCTCCAGATTGCCATTAACTTACTATCTACAAGTTAGATGGAATTTTTAAGAGGAACAACGACATGCAATGAGCTCATAGCTCATTAATATATAGTTTTATTCCATGTCTACTGCAATGTAAAAATCAGTCAATAGTTAATCATTTCGGCAATTATACGAGGAGCTTATCATATATTTTAGAAGAACTTAATAATTTTATATCGCAGTAGTTAAGGAGTCATTGATAATTAAACTTCTATAAAAAAATAAGATAAGCTCCTCGTATTCATGCTTGTGTTAGTCGTGTTCACACTTTGACTAGACTAGAGTGAATAAATAATAGCCCCCTTTTAAACTGTAAAGTGAAAACTTTGCTATGCAATATTCAGTTGGGTTTGATTCTTGAAACGATTTTTTCCATACATTTCTTGTTTTTGTGAGAATTAATTTTCTAGAAGAAAATCATGTATTCAAGGCAAGCGAAATAAGATGTAAAAGTATTACAGCTTCATCCTAAACTTAAGTTTTGTTGATCTTACCTGGTTTGGTAACATCTTCGCTCCAGACACAACTCCCATGGTGCCAACTTTTGTTGTTGTTGCCACATGATTTTGCTTGGAGTAATGAGCTCTTTAAAATTAAATTAATAATTCTATATATAAATACCTTTATAAGGCGTTATCAGTTAATGATTAATCTGTTTATTTATAATTCTGCCAGCTTACGACGGCTTACATCCCATCACGTGTACATCGCATAATCATTTGGTAACAGCTTCAAATCATCTTTAGAATGTAAAGAGGGATAATTCCAATACATGAAATAAATGTCGTATGTAGAGTGTGTTTTGAAAAAAAAACAAAGACTCCTTTCAAAATTTCTACACTATATAACGTAGTTTTCATTCGAGTTGCTCAACTTGTGTTGAGGTGAGTTACAGAATGATTGCAAAACTTGACACGCGAAATTTTGTGTAAACATTTAGACATGTATGGAATTGGTTGTTTATAATATTTTTAAAAGAATTCTATTTTAATGCCTGATTAATATCCGTACAGTTACAAAAACCATTTTAAAATTTGGATGCATCAACAACTCAAAGAAGAAAACAGATGCAAAATTTAAATTATTGAAAGGAAACTTTAATGACGCAACAATTTCGACATTATTAAATTGTTTAGCACTTACTCATTATGGCAAACATATACCCATGTGACTGATGCTCAACGATGCCCAGTGCCAATGCAAGTCAACCAGTTCACTCAAGATTTACAATGCAAGTGCAAGGATTCTAATTGTGGCTCATTATGCTACATGATAACATAGGGAACAAGAAGGAAATTATCCAAGCGAAACCGAGAATTAGTAACTGTCCATACAAAATTCATCATTAGCTGAACATATGTGAGGATTTTTATTAATTTTGCTCAAATATGCATACCTACCGTATTTTGCAGCTTAAGTCTGATTTGTTTCTAATTTGCATCTAATTCTTGGTATCTCACATGGTCTCAAAAATTTTCTAACATGTGTATTTCCGAGACCAGACACAAAACATCATCTATTCTGAAGCAATAAACTTTCAAAATTAATTTACTATGGAGTAGGTCTTCGCAGAAACTTATTCCATTTCTGTATTTATTTTTTATTTCAAGGAGAGAAGAAAAGGAATGCATGATGCACAACCTACTAACAAACAAAGCCAATTATGTGCTTGCCGACTACATATTAGAACATATTTAATTTATAATGAACGTGTAACTTATTTTAACAATTCATGATTGCCATATGCAATTCTTATTAATTGATAAATTTTCAAAGCTTACTAATGTGTTGGTGTAAAAAACATTTTTATTTTCTTAACTCATACAAACGGTTAAGATGAACATATTTTTACTTTCCTAAATGCGTGTAGTAGACTCAGCAACTAGAGTTTTTTAATGTAATTAAACTAGTTATTTGAAAACAACTTACGAAAGTAGGCGAGTTGCTCACAAATTCTTAAAGTTTATCGTTAATTGTCTTTCGTTAGAGAAAATGCTATTCACTCACATACTTATGAAGCAGTGAATATTGCACTTCATTATTTTGTTTTATCTTATCCATGCACTTATAGTTGTTTATCCAAATATCTTCAGATTTCAGTTAAGTAGAACATACAGCTGCAAAAATTCTGAAAATGTAAATATGCAATTTATTCCCGTCATAATTTTTATGTTTTGCACACACTTTGAATCCCTTCTTTCCTGTTTCGGCATTGGCCGCCTCCCACTCCAAGCTATTGGCTTTATCTATTCAAAGAACCCATGAAGTATACCCAAAAAATTGGCCAGAAGTTCAGTACCATTGAAAACCTAAATATTTTTCATGTTTTTTGGGAAGATTTTGGTATTTCAAAAGTACTACAAAATTGCAAATATGTTTACAAGTGTGATGAAGAGAACAACAACTGATTGTGAACCTTACACCGTAGAAATAAGGTTGGGGACATATAGGCAAAAATCTTGCAATATAAATGGAAGATTTTCTTGGCTATATAACTCCATTGGAGAGAGGTCAATGGGCAGTCCAAGAATCATTAAACCTATGTTCTCAATATTTGGGAAAAGGGAAATCAAGAAAAATGTTAATGAGCCAGGGATCCTGGCAACACCTTTGTTATGGTTTGCGAGAAAGAAATGTTTTTATGAATAAATTTCAATTCCTTGTAGGAGCAATGACAGAGAGTGGAATTGTAGCAAAGTTCAAAGAAGGATTTGAAATAACAAAACAAAGAAATTCAATTTATGAAACAAATAGAAATGGAGAATTTAAAAGTACATGGAATATATACACGTTTAGTAGATTGGTAGTTAATGGCGCATCAGTACGAAATGACGAAGAGGGTGACAATTTTGAGCCACTTCAGGTTGATGAATTTTTGGTGATATTGGTTATCTATGGATACTTGACCGGTTTTTGCAAGATGTTGTTTATTTGTGAGATTCTTAAGTTAAAAATTGGAATTGGTTTGCTACCAAGGTTACAAAATCCTTTTCAATTAATCAATATGTCAAAGAATTTACGGTTAAGTTCGTTACCAAAACTAGGTTTCCAGTAGTGCTTACAAACCATAATTTTTAAAATGGCACGACTACGGTAGTTTCCCAGTAAACTGAAACGCCCTCTTATCATGACTGTGTAATAACTTTACTAAATTGTACACATCTTTAACCATTGCAATGAAACTTTTTTCTTGAACTCTGCCAGAATGCACACGTACACCTGTGCAAACCTGTGTAATTGCCCAAAATTAATGTTCACGTGTTATACCTATTTATCACGATAAATATTTATTGGTTGATAAATATAATCTAGGTAGAGTTACGACTAAAACAAACACAAGCAGTAAATAAATGTTTTAATCTACAATATAAATGCATTTGCAAAATGATATTTCACTGTTCGGCAGTGCATCTTTTATGATGCACTTTGTGCTTCCTTTGAACTGCCTGAAATATATGAATGAAAAACTCCATATTCATATGATTCACAGTGAAATTTTGCAACACAATACTGTTCAATCACTGATTTGTGTTTATGAAAACTTTTCTGTGTCTACACAAAATGCATGCACAATCTCGTCTTTATTGAGTTTATTTATATTTAAGCTCCCATTGTTTTTCTCATTCTGTTAATTGCACGACGTGCCTGGCTACAGCACATTAAAAATGAATTGCTCGTGGAATGATCTAGTGACAATAGATGAGATAATAATGTACAGACTTTAGATGAGAGTCATGAAAACAACCGGAAAACAATAGATATGGTTGTTAATTACGTCACAGCAGACACGACAATTTTGTCTCTGTGAAGAAAACAAGCATTTCTATTAAGAAATTTCCAGTTTTTTAAAACACTTTCCAGTAGTTGATAAATTTTTGCTAGTTCAATTAAAGCCCGTAAAATGGCCCAATTACAAGTTTTAGTGTTGCTTAGTTTAGTAGTAGTTTACACAAATGCAAATAAGGCGACATCGATAGCAACGTCAAAAACTGGAAAAGCGATAGCGACATCGGTAGCAATGTCGA
>JAQIXX010008076.1:0-10078 GCA_034700605.1 Willowsia nigromaculata | reverse complement strand
CGTGGTCCGTAAGAATTTCCTTGTCCAAATATAAATATCATAAAAACCATCTGAATGTCTAACACTTTCTACTTCAAAAATACTTTTTATTGATATCCAATAAACTAACCTTAATATTGTGGCAATCAGAAAATAAAGACAGCCTGGAAAATGCTTTCTTCACCTAACAATATACCAGTCCTTATAATGTTTTTAAGCTTCAAAGTTTCAAAAATTTTCACAAAAACGTTGGTAGCAAAAGAATTGAAACTTTTATTGATAAAAGTATTGAATACCAATATAACTTAATTATTGAGTGCAGCTTTTCAAGTGAAACGCAATCTTGGAAACAAAAGATATGTGACAGTGTTTTGCACAATATCGTCACAAATTCTAAATCCATGTTTAGCAGCGGCGACACCATAGGGCCCAAGCGTGAAACCAATTGTTGATGAATAGTAGAGCTAAGTTACGATTCAAACAAATGGGATTTTGAAACTAGGAAATTATCTCTACAGACTCACTGTTGTACTAAGCTGTGCGAGAGTTTTGTGTCGGTTTGGCCTAAACGTTGAAGTGTACACCGCTCTGGTTCTACCTGGAATGAGGTTTGTTATATGACTAGTAAAACATTAAAACAACTAAAATATATTTAGACTTCTTTGAAGTACTTATATAAAAAAAACTTCTTAAAATGGTCATACAAGCAAAAAATTCTATTAAGCGAAGTTAGATAAAAGAAATGGAAAAATGAATTACAAAAGTGCCAGACTCACATGCGCTTTAAAAAGGCCAAAATAAATTAATATGATGTTGGAACGGTTTCCTGCAAAATGCATCAAGTAAATTAAGTTAATCTTACGTATGCACTTAACAAGATAACCAGGAAATAAGGGTTAGCAAATTTGAATGGGCATTAACTTTATATTTTATATTACATCAATCGTGTTAAGATCAAAATCAATGAATTTTACTTTGCAATGTTCTATTCGTCTCATATTCTGAAAATCTTAGATTCCCAGAAATGCATTATTCCATCATTAAATCGGCAAAAAGAAGGGGGTTATTCAATATTTGCAGATTTTAGTGACAGCTTTGGATATCTGAAGCGTTTAATCTGGAGGCACAACTGATGGCGTTATGTTGGTAACGCTTTGATTTATTTATATTTAGTTTTGAATTACTGTCTGTAAATTGGTACTGCATTTTTGCCCAACAAAGCACGCTCGCAGCATCATAATTCATTTTGACCTTTTTAAAACGGCTGTTAGTCTGGCAATATTGGTTTTCCTTTGGCATGAAGCGCATATATTATCCAACTTTCAACGTTACAATTGATAACAGGACAAATGTGTGGCACTAAATATTAACTTGGATTTCGTGATGACAAAGAATAGACCAAGGTTTGTCGCTCAAATTTTTTTTAGCATATAGCAGCTTCATAATAATAAGGTTAAGATTAAGATTAAAATGTACAAAATGCGGTTTCTGAGGACACTGAAGTCATTGATAAAAACCAGTTACCTGTAATCCCACATCATATTCCAGAAACTCACTTTTTTACTAGTTTCTTGTTAATTTGTCCTAGAAGGCATGATATTTTTGGTGATTTCAAAACAATGCCCTGGAAAACTCACCAAAACTCACTGATTTTGGATCGGGAAGAATTTTGTAAAAACGCATAGTTTCAGAGAAATATGATACGGAAGGTTTATCAGCTCGTACGAAACGCATATAGTGCCTTTATAGTGTACAGCATATCTGTTCAGAATATAGGAACGTTACCGATAGAATCAGAGTAAACGTCTGGCACTCAAAAAACTTATCTATTGCAAGAAAGGGAATGGAAATCCCATTTTAAATATTGATTTACTTTTGGAATTACAGTTAATTTTTCCCTACATTTTGTTATAAAATGATTATCAGCATTGATTTCCAATGTGACAATCAGACAGGGATAAAAAATTCATAAAACTTTCTGTGAACGCCATACTTCTATTGCTGTAAGAGGAGTACGTTTTTTGACGTCAGGGTTGTGCTATTATAACTTCAAAGACGGAATTATTCGCTTTACATTCCGCTAGTTTGCCGCTGAACAAAACGCAACTTTAAATTCATGGAATGAAAAGTATTAGAGGCGACATCGTATTTTATTTCCTTCGATTGACACAGCTTTCTTTTTAGCTTAAAAATGCAAGTTGATACAATTGAAAATCAGTAAAAGTTTGACCGTTTGACTAAGAAATTAAAAAAGTGAATAGTTCTTCATGAAAACCATGCTGGCTTTCAATTGTTGCTAAAATCTCATGAACCTTAAGACTTCGAAAATCGAAAATTAAAGAAAATCTAATCTTTTCACTATTCATGAAGGTATTTTCTGCTGTCTTACCATTATTTTAGTGCGTTTTTTAAATATTTGCTCCTTAATCTCATGTTTTATTGTTTTCTAAGCCTTCGTGAAGGAACCTGATACAAACACACAAGAAAAAAATTAGTAATTTGGGTACATGCGATGCCAACGAGGATGGGATTAGTTTTTGAAAGTCCGTCAGGTATGAACTGCTCACAAATGCTTTGAGCTTTGCTGGTAAATATAATCATGAGACAAGGCTAAGCGTCTGTGTTAAATAAAAGGAATGTCGCCAAGGGATTTACACTTTTTTTCACAGCTTAGTATGCTGTAAAACAAGTATTTATATGTATAGCATTTTCTAATCGGAGTCTACAATAAAACTAGCAAAAACCAGTATTGCATGCTTATCGTAAGACCTTTTTCTTAAAAACTCTAATCCACTAATGCTAAAAAGCTTAAACAAATTAAATGCCTATTTTATGTCATGTGTACTTTCGTGTGTTTCAAACATCTCTAAAAATTGAGGACCGGTACATGTTGAAATTTTATGGCAGCATTATTTTCTAATCCTACATGCCATTTTCACAGTTGTAGCTACTTATCATTCGATATTTGTACGAGCTCGGAGCTAGACACTCCTTTTTTCCTTCCAAAGCAAAACTCAAAGTTTTCTGACTTCAAACCAACCAAAATAAGGGGCCAGTTAAATTGTGCAATATGTCACAACAAAATTTTAGAACGGCGTTAACAATCGCCCCAATGCTCATATTGGTTATTTTGTTGATTCTGATGAATCCGCTGATTCAACCCGTTTCGTGTGGGTTGCAGAAATCATTCCTGAATTCAAGTTTAAAGCTTGAAACTATCTACAGATACAGTAGGGCTGCAGCGGTATCTCACCCAAATCATCAGACAAGAGCATGTGCTCCTTCAGGCGACCCTTGTTTGTCCACAAAAGATTGCTGTCAAACTGGGGGAAATGAATTGGCGTGTGCAAAATGTAAGTTAATGGAAATCTGGCTGTTTTTTTTAAATTGCAGCTTTACTAAATAATTTTGACTAGCTTACTTAATTTATTTTACATGAAATTTCAGTTTCCACACCATCCCTAAAATGTCTGCAGTGTATTTCAAATGGTGGATCTTGTACTAATGGAGATAGTGAATGCTGCACAGGCTCAATTTGCAGTAAGTTTTTAAACTTTAACTGTTTTTTATATTGGTGTTATATTTTGTGAAATAAATACTTAATTTTGTGGAATTTTTGAATTTTAAGGTGGAGGAACTTGCGTCTCAAGTAATACCTGCATTAAGGAAGACGAACCATGCTGGCCTGGAAATCGCCAATGTTGCGATGATTATAACTGTAAGTTGCTGATATTGTAAATGCTGTTTTAATGCAAATTTCATGTACTAATTATTTATAGGGTCATTTTCTAAATATCTACAGGTATTATTGATGCTGAGGGTAAATCTTATTGCTCATATGATTGCTCAACTAAAAATGGGCAGTGTTCTACTTCAGGTAGCTCAAGTACTTGTTGTCCAGGAAACTTTTGTTGTAAGTAAATTAATTATTATTGGATTTTGTAGCTGGTTAAATTTAAATATTTAACTAAATCCTAAGATCAAAAACTCTGAAATGTGTTAATAAACAAATTTTTGCCAGCACCGAAATTTTAACTAACTTTTTATTATTTTAGTTGACAAATCGGCAGGACCAACTTGTGACTGTGGACAATTGGGAGAATCATGCGAGCCTGGAGCAGATTCAAAAACCTGCTGTGGCCAAAACCAATGTATTTTATTTAGTAATTTTAGATTGTTTTATTTTAACAACCAATCATACGATAAAAGTTGTTGTTAATTTTTGTCTTTGCAGGTGATTCTTCTACGTCAACATGTGCGAATTGTATTGCCCCAAGGAATTATTGTACTCAAGCTGGAGAAACTCGTTCCTGCTTTGCGTCTTTGCCATGTGAGTTTTAAATCTTATTGAAATTGTGTTCAGAACTAAGTTAAGTCATATTTTTTTGAAACATACCATTACTAACATTAGAGACTCGGCTTAACAATTTTGAAATATTTACAGGTGACTCGAGCGGCAAATGTTGTTTGGCTAAGGACGCCACTTGTGATCCAAACGGTCCAGAAAATACTTGCTGTGATGGCTTATTATGTAAGTGGTCTGGTATTGAATACCGATTCCACTCAAAATTAAAAGTTATGTAATTTAAATTGAAATATTTTGTGTAAGTTTTTGTTAATTTTTTTACATTATATTTCAGGCATTGGGGATAGTTGTCAACCTTGTATTGAAGCAGGAAGCACGTGCACTCCTTACACGATTTCTTGCTGTGGTGAAAACTACTGTAAGCATCATTTATTTTTTACAATTTTCAAATTAATTTATATACTCATTTGCACTATATATTTGTAAATATTAGAAATTCCAAGTACCAAATATATTGTAGAGGAGACATTTTACTGCATGGTTTGCGGTTATTTAATAGAGTTTGTATGGTGCGAGTAATAAATAAAACGGATTGTTCTTGTCGTTTTGCAGGTAGCCCGGACTCTGAAATATGTTGTACCCCTGAGGATGAACCATGTGATCCCGATCATAGTACATGCTGTGATGATTTAAAATGTAAGCTAGCTTATGATTTATTGATATTCATGTTACTTGAGCATTTCATTAAAAAGCATACTAAATATATGGTTCGTTAGGTGTATGAAAATATTTTAAAATTATTTTTGTAAATGTTTCAGGTCTTACACTTGGCGGCTCCAGCACTTGTAAACCAGCATGTTTAGCCATCCCATTTTCCTGTAATGTTGCTGGAGACTCCCGTAAATGTTGTGAAGGCACAACATGTAAGTGATGAAATGTTCATTTATTATGTTGAAGCTCATGTTTTTAAGTTGTTTTACTTTCCAGTTGATTTATTAGGGCTTCATTTATTTTGATTAATATACTATTTCAATTTTTACAGGTGACGTTTCAGGAAGTTATTGTTGTTGGGGCTTAAACCAGTCATGTCTTGAATCACCCACGCACAACTACTGCTGCACAGGACTGAAATGTAAATCTTATTTAGATTTTGATATTTTAAAGAATTAAAACCTTTAAAACCCTTTGTGGGGATGAATGCAAATCAAATAGTTAAAATGGGTTGTTTCTATATTTTATAAAATTGACCATATAATTTTTGTCATAGGCAACTATACTCTTAGTTCAAGTTGTATTCCTGCGTGCGTTGGAACTGGTGAGAGCTGCACTCCAGGAGTTGATACATGCTGTGATGATAACGAGTGTAAATTGAGCTAATTGATTGATACCTGTTCAAATATTTTGTGATTGCACACTAATTAATAAGATCTCTTAAAACTTAATTATTTTAGGCATAAAGACAGGTGGCTCCTTCTCTTGTAAGCCGAAATGTGTTAACGGTGGCCAAATCTGCAAGAGCAATAAGGAACGTGGCTGGGGATGGGGTGCTGCCGGGAACAATCCATGCTGTTCTCCATTAACTTGTAAGTTGCTTGTTAAAGCTGGCCCAGAGGTCGACTTACGTTTTTAACCACATTGGAGAATATTAAATCTTTCGTTTGGTTTTGTGATCTCCGTTTACAGGCGATTCTATCAATCATAAATGTTGCGCAGCTGTAGGCATCACATGTGGTGTGAGTGCACCATGCTGCCGTGGACTTACATGTAGGTTTTTAAAATGTTAAATTATATTTACAACAGAAGCTCTAACATGTGAATATACAATATTTTAATTTTTGCATGATTTAAGTTTAATGCAAAATTACATTAAATTGTGGTCATCCTTTAGAAACTTAATATTTAAGAAAAACAAGCCCGCTAAATTTTTTAAACAATTGAAATATTTAAATTCTCAGGTAACACAGCGACAAACGTGTGTGACCAGAAACCATGTATTCCTCGTGGGGGTTTCTGTGACGATGACAACTTTTGTTGTGCTGGGCTGGCATGTTGGCGAAAAATAATTAAATTGTACAATCTGTCAAGATAATGATATTATCAAAGATTCATAAAATGTGTGGTATCTTGCTTCTGTTAGGTGATCCGTCTTCAAAGGTTTGTTTGGGTGGCACCGGGACTTCTTGCAATGATGCTAATAAATGCAGCTCCGATCATGACTGTAAGTTCACCACTGCCTTTTTGGTGCTCTTTAAACTTATACTGTTTTCAGAGAGCTTTGATTAATTTTGTGACAATTTTTTCCAATTAGGTCTTGTAGTTAACCCGGATACTTCTTCCTGCTATCCGAAATGGTGCCTTTAAGTGAACCCTCTACCGTTGATCTGTCTCCCGCAAAACTTTCCAGGATTTTTTTACCCGTAATTCAATGAATGTGGCTGCAGAAATAAGAGATATGTTTATGTTCATACAAAAAATATTTGAAAGACAGTATTTGTTTACATTTTTTATTTGTTTTGTGCTTTGGTTTACATTTTAATTGCTGCAATACAATATGTTGGAGCTTGGACACAAAATAAACGATACATTAATTTTTATAAAGCAGTTGGCATTAACCTTTACGAACGGACATATTTTTTTAATTAGTCATGCTCACATATTACTTATTACTACTATCTATATGAACAAAATCGTCTCATCTAGGAATAAGGTCGAAGTCCATTTTCAAACCTTGAAAAATTGTTGTCATGTGCTGATGGAGCATCAAAAACTGTGTAGAATTCCATCATTCAAAATTTGTTCAAGGCCAACCGTTTTCCCTAAGAGAGCGTCAAAAGTAAAAAAACACGTTCCGCCGGGATTTTATTGGAGTCCTCAAATCTCAACGTAGGGACATAGGCGTTAGAACCGAATAAAACTTTCTAGGAGGGCTTTTTCTTAGAATTTTGAAATTCTGATTGGTTTGCCATATAAATGGCTTGTTTGTTTGCAAAAATTTGTAAATGAAAAGCTCAAGTCATATTTTAGTTACAAACTAGCATCTTTAAATATGAAATAAGAAGTCATAAATGGAATTTGGCAAATCCAACATTTAAATTCCAATATATTTTAAAGATATGACTGTAGTTTTTATCTATAACCTTTATTTCTCTATTTTTTTAAATCTTAAGAGTTAGGTTAGGTTAATATTTATTTAGCATATCTTAAGGGAAAGAAATGCATTTTGTATGAGATAGAAACGAAAGAAATAGTTCATCACAAAATATATGATGTCGAACACTTTACGTTGGACTAGAGAAAATCTTTCATGCATTCAAGTTTACACCTTAATAATTGCTGGCAACATCATTTATCACCTCATAACGTCAATACGAATAGTAAACTTAGCCTCTAGCATTAAACCATAAAGTTGTATATTTTAATACAGCGTGTATCATCAATTGACAACAAGTTAAAGCGTTAATATAAAACAAATACGTTATAGTGCTGCTTTCGTTTTAATTAGGTGTTACGGAGGCGCATACTAGTTCATTGTGTCTTATTACTGCTTGATTAACAATTAGAGGAATTTTAAATATTAAAATTCAAAAATAAAAACTAGTGTGGGCAATCCAAGGCAAGAAATATTAATTCTAGCTTGTTTATACATGTTCCACTTCTATTTTTGTTAGTCAGTTACGTAATATTCGTTGGATAAAATGTTTTGTTCTATAGAAATTGAAATTCATAACATACCATTTTAACAAACTTAACATTAAATATTTCAAGTTCGTTACAAGTATTAATAAAAGGGTTGGCTCTAGCTATTATATGACTTTACTTATATCAGTTTTTAACATGTGGATAAAAATATAGGAAAAATTAAATTCCAGCGCGCATTATCATTATATCGATTCTTACACCTTTCAAAATTCAAGACTTACAAATTTACAACTTCCAAATTTTGTGTTTAGCTTATGATAAAAGCTTTTGGGAAAGGGAACATAATACTTTATTAAAATCAACGACAACTCTATTAAGAGCATCGGTTCTACAATTTAATTTTTGCGTCATGTTTTGTCTCCGCTGATGCATTTTCCGCAAGATTGAGAAACAAGCATGTATGACATATTAATACCAAGCTTTTGCCAGTGTTTAAGACCGTTATAGCCAGCGCTAACGGTATTATGTTTGCACGTTATACCAACAAGTTATGAGTACAAAAACATTATATTTTTAGAAGCGAATGCAAGGCCTTTTAACAAAAGCCAAATACATTACAGGACATTCCCAATTAAGGGTTTTATTCGTGCAAAGTATTCGAAGACATTCCGCCACTAACACCTCGTGAGTGTCCCTTGTTAGAGGTCATGCCACTCCAGTGGTCTAATGTAAAGGATTTTAAGAAAGACGCCAGTGCCAAATGAGAGATATTTTGGCCTTTCAAGACCATCTGGCTGCGACGTGAGGAAAGAAAAAAACTTTATTACTGTTAATAATATGTGTTGTGTATGTCCTCTGAAATGTTAAACTCATTGTAACCACGACAGGTATCCAATTTTTGGAATATTAGCTTGCGTCTTTGTGACCACCATTGCAATCCGGAAATAAAAATGGCTAGTTGCCTTTACTAATTAACAAGAAATATATGTTTTTGATCATGTTACAATTTCTCAGCCAAATTGATTGAAATATTCTAATATTCCATGACTTTGTCAAAATAAAATGATTTAGTTTATTGATAAAACTCAATTTTGAAATTAAATGTTTAAAAAGTTAATCTTATAAAACTAATTGTTTTAGTCTTTCTGTCCATAGCTTTTCCTGTTTCCTTTTCTATACTCTTCAAAAAAATGGCTGCATGAGTCTGAAACAATCCCGGAAGACCTTGGCTTAAAAAACAATTTCCACTCCACCGTATACATTACAGTGCTATTAATTTGGTGACTTCCTGCAGTCATGAGTTGAACGTCGAACGTTTGTCCTAATAGCAAAAGTCTTTCAAACTGTATATCTCGAAAAAGTGTGTAAATATGAAATTCCATCTTGTTCCTAAAAATTATGAAATTATTCTTTTTATTGCTTGATTGCAACGAGTGAATAGAAAGCCCATACGTAACACAAGCTGCTCCGAGTTCGCGCACGTAGTTTTGTATATTTCACTAATACAAACATTGCAGGTTGGCTGAAACCGCGAGTCTCTAAAGTTTCATGATTCCATAATCTCACAATCAGTTGTCAGTTTGTTTCATTAAATTTACAATTAGACGTAGTAAAATGGCAAGTCCTTTGATGTGGAAAGCTCTAGAGCTTCGCGACAAAATATATACTAGGGTTTTATACTGCTCTATATTTTATGTAGACACTAAAACCAGGGAACTTCTTGTGGAGAGGAACCAGCGTAAACTGATTCAATTTTATTCTTCGTTTGCTGCTTTTGCTACTGCGACCATATTTTGTGTAAACATCATCATGAAATATTTATTCAACCCAAGGGGAATACCTTTGGATGGGTTGGTTTGTACATTGGCCGGTATTCTCTTTGTCTGTGTGTGTTCCAGCCTAAATTTCATTTGTATAGCCTATGCGGAAGAAATTGCTCAATGTTCAAATATGTTGTTCAAGTTTCACACCGAATTAAACAATTTCACACATAGGTTGATAATAATAATAGTTGGATTTATTGTCGGAAAATTTCCTCGAGAGGCAAATTACATTTTCTTGACACACAATTATTTACAATGGTTAATTAACAGCTAGGACAGCATCAATAGCTTCATCAATGCATGCAATATCACAGAAGTCAAAATCTTCTCC
>JAQIXX010008075.1:0-10080 GCA_034700605.1 Willowsia nigromaculata | reverse complement strand
AGGGGAAGTAGTGAGTAGTGGCAGACCATACAGGCCAAGTCAAACCACTTGCCATTCTTCACACAAAATTTTATGTGGTGGTTGAACTTCCATGTAAGTGTTACGATAAATGTGTCAACTAGTACGAAGAGGAGATGCTGTGAGAATATAAAGTGGATATAGAAATTTGCAAAATTTAGGTGATTTAAGAAATATTTGGTATTTTTTGTGAAAATTTATCCTACTTGGTATTTAAGGAACATATTATTCCTATGCTTTGGATCCCGGACTACCCTCTTGTTAAAAGCGATTAGAGGCATTGTCTTCAAATCTGCATCTTTCGTTTCATGTTGGGGCATTGCGTGATGTTCCGTATGGGTGTAATTCCAACTGGAAGCGGATAAACCGAAGAGGAATCCGTAACTAAAAATTTGAGCGATTCTGTCAAGTTTTGGGATTCCGGTGAAGGAATTGTGGCCACCTTCATGTCCAAGCCATAAACACTGGCCTGTAAAATTTAGTGATATTTTAAATTACTTTGGGAACTTTTATAAACTTTTTAAATATATATTCGAGATCAGAGATTTGCAAGTACCTCCTCCAAATGTCATGAGAAGTACACCGATTACATTCCCGAGAAATTGATCTCCTTTATAGACCACACATAAAAGTCCTAAAATCAACATGGTCACATTCACAATAATTTTGCTAAAAAACCAGACAAGATTTGGTTTCATAATCCCTTCCGCTTCTAATTCCTTATGAAGCCTTTGGAAGTCTCTGCTAAGTTCTTCGTGTCTTTTCCTTGTTTCTGGGTCAAGACCGACTGAAAAAATTAAAATAAAAATATTTTAGAAAATATGCTCAAAATATATTAAAATATTTTCCAACTCACTTTCTTCATCTGTCGCAGGTCTTCTCCTAAGTCCTTTCATTCTGGCCAGCACAGTCTTCATAGATCGGTAATGGAACTGTTGAATAGGAATGGTGGCATCCTCTTTGGTGTCAGTATACAAATTAATTAAATCCCCGCCAGGATGTCTTGCCATGAATTCGGTGACATCATAGTAATACCCGTCGTATAACACTTCCTGTCTAGGTTTCTCTTCAGACTTTTCTTCATCCCCGAGTATGGGTTGGATTATAGGCAAATTCTTAACATTTTTTAAGAGGGATGTTCCATCACTGGAGTTCCTCCGAATTATATTGAATTCCATTTTAGATACGATTTAGAAGACGGATTAACCATATAATAGTTCTCACTTCTAAAACTTGCAGTAAGTTTTAGCACACACAAAAATCTCCGAACTCACACTCAACTCACTTGTTTTAAGACATGGAGCTAAAAGTCAAGAAATTTGGTTATGTAATTCCCACAAAATCTAGAGATGAAGTGATAGTTGACTAGGTAGGATGGCTGGTTTCTATGATTTTTTTATAATAGCAAAACTGGCTAACTACTCAAGCGTCACGACGAGGAGGACCAAGCGTCAGTTAGGAACTGACGAACTTGAGAGAAAAAAAGTGTGCTTTGCCCTTGTAGTCAGAAGTTGTATCCGTTTGTGACACCATTTCACTAGTGAGCATATAGAGAAGAAGTAGTTGTCTTAACTGTTAAACACGAAGGGCTAAAATAACGGTAACGTGGAAGAAACTACATTCTCCTTAATTTGCAGGAGATCACTTCTCTAAAGATGAAGAGTATGTTTTTTGTGTGTCAACCTTAGAGATGAGTAAGCAGTACAGAAGTGGTGGACAATTATGTCATTTCATTTGGAGACTACTAGAATCATGAATTTAGATGCATCTAGTACATCAAAAATTATGGTGGGAAACGAAATTAGACTTACGTAGCTGAAGTTGCAATTGAACAAAAAGGCAGAAATTTACATGATAAGCGGATATAATGCATAAAGCATTCATTATATTTGCAAATTTTAGAATATTTCATGCAAATATTTTATGCAAATTTTCAAATATTTAGGACAAATATTTTATGCGAATTTTTTTTAATTTGATAGTTTAGAAGATATATTATTTCCGCATTTGAAATTCAAATTTTAGGTAACTTTTAATCAAAATATTTCAAAACTTTGATCCGTATTTAACTTAGGAGGAATATAAATATTGCAAAATCAAAATTTTGAATATTTTTGCAATGTATTTAATTCCTTTTTTAAATTTTTAAATCAAAATAACATTCGTATTTTCATTGAGACAGATGGACAGACAAACATTTCCCACCAAAATTAAGCTTTAGCCTTAAATCTCTGAACCATGTAAAATAGCACTAAAGAGGATTATAATAACATACCCAACAAAATAATACACATTTCTTCAGTATGCTTAGCAAAAACGCTTATTATGTTCTACTACCACTGATTTGCATCATAGTAATTTCTGGTATGAGCATAAATCAAGCAAATCCAAATAAACAAACAAAACAAATCCCTCCACACACATACAGACATGGTCAGCAAAAATTAAGAGCTTTGTTCCAATTCATATAGCTCACCAAAGCAACCAATTATGTCACCAACGCGCAACGACCATGACAATGGTACCGGTTACTTAGCTATTATACTATACGGCGGCTTCAGCATCAGCGCTAAATAATTTTTGTGGGTCATGAGTCATCTTTTTACAGTTTTCATCTTTTGCAGGGGTCCTTCTCATAGAAGCTTCTTGTTTGCACTAACGTGGTAATTGGCAATAATGCAAAAGACATGTCTTAAGATTTGCTTCATATCACATACACCTGCAAAAAATCTTTTGGGAAGAAGCAAGGCCAGCATAAAACGTATGCCTCCCTATCATAATTGCATATAAAGGCGTACGCATTGCAACTTCAACACGCATCAAAATTTTTTAATAGATTTGAAACGTATGAATTGCAACTGCTAACCAGCTAATAAAAAAATGAAGCGAGTAAAAAAAGCCATCATGTGCACAAATATTGCATCCAAAAGACAAGACACAAGCGCTCGGTCGGCTTTATAGGTTTTTGTGTTGTTGTTCTGGTTTGAGTTGTTGACGCGATGATCACTGTATATTATTCATCTCTTAAGGTGCGTAAGCATATCGCCTCGTAATAGCCATAAAAATTTTAACTATAATATGTTGACGCATTACACATAATATTTGTATTATATGTTTTTTTCACTGATCTGTAAAGCAACAAGACTGGTTTGGTTCTTAAATGAAAAAAAAAGTTTCCCTTTCCTTTCTGCAAAAGCGGACGAAAGGGAGACAGACCGAGACTGATTCATTTTATGTAGTGGTCAAGACTATATGGATATAAGAGATATAAATTTTTTTGCTTATGTGTTTATCTAACAATTCTTGCATATAGGTGTTGATTTTTGGGTATGATGTACTTGAGGGTAGTGTAAGTGAAGTGCAAAAAAAATATGCATAGGTATATAATATCTTAAGGTTTGTATAGCTAAAGCTGATAATTATATGAGACCTTGTCGTTAAACTTTATGAGCGTAGATCCCAATTTTTGGGTAGTTTTATTACAATGTATAAATCTATGGTTATGTGGATACAGGCGTTGTGAATCACATGACAACATTGTATATTAGCATTTTGCATAATTTAATTACTCGTGGAGCGTATATAAAAATAAGAGTGATCATCAAAAAATCTAGTGGCATAGTTAAAAAGGGTAGCGGCTCATTATGAAGTGAACATAATTACTGGTTTTACAGAAATAGTCCGTATGTCCGTTTCAAGCAAAAAGCAGAAAATTTAAAATCGAGAAAAAAGTTTCGCAATTAAGGTAACTTTATTAAAAGCATGAAATGAAAATTCATAAGAACTAAATTTTGAAAGCCTAGAACAATGACTCTTTGTAACTTAATGTTTGAGTGTTGTTTTATGTCACATTATGACCCATTAAATCCTGTTACTTTCAATGCTGAATGAAAATTTGAATGAATTATTTTTTTAAAAATCGTGATTTGTTAGTGTAAGCATTTGTTCTAAATATTGGTTTTAATTTTTTTGTCGTTCAGTTTGGCTCAGATAACTAGTGCAGTACTTTTCTACTGCTCAAAGGTTGTATTTTCATTCACATTGGCTGTATATGTACCTATTTTTTATCGCAAATGTATGAAAATGAAATTGAGAGTCAGACTACGTCATTATGTATAATGAATGCATTATGTATTTTGTCTAGAAGCAACCAGCTTTTTTAAGGTGTGGGTAGGCTTATAACTGTCAAAGTCAATGCAAAGCTTTTACGCTGCTGGCCTATCTTCTTTCAAGTTATGTAATGACTCCATTCAGGTTTTTGACCTACGCTAGCTAAATATTATTCTCTTGAAAAAATTATTAGTCATTTCGTGAGATGCTACACGTTTTTAAAGTGTTGAAGATTCAACCCACATGTCTTGTTGCACGTTGCATTATTTTGTCTTGTTTTTTATATTAAAAATCGAAACCTGAATTGTCGTAATTGTATGCATGTCTTGTGTATATTTGCTGTATTGCAAATTTATGTATATATGTATTTAGTTATATAAATAGTATGTTGTTTTGAAAAGAACGTACAAATCACTCAACCTTGAACTTTCTGTATGTTGCAGAGTTGCAACAAATATTCATACATACGGGCACGGAAGGGTTAGATTTGAAAACGTACTGTGTTGCGTAATTCCAGGAAGCTTAAAACCTAATAAAAAATGGTTTGAGCAATTTGCTTGAAATTTTTTGAACCAATTTTAATCCTTGTTATTTATCATGCTCAGGAAAATGTGTTTGGTGTCATGTCATAACAATCATTTTGAAACACTATTTGCATTGGAGAATGTGTAGTTATCACATTTAATTGTATTCAAAAACCGAAATTCATAGCATGTGGTTCGAATTGATAGAAATATTTTTATAATCAATCTTAAATTTAAATATTTCAAATGAGAAAATAAGTTTATTGAAGCGCATCACGTTACCAGTGAACAAATCATTACTAATCATTAGCATCGTAAATTTTGAGCCAGTTGTCAAATACAAATTATAATATACTAGCTACACATTCTTAGAACAGCTTGAAGTGATTTTGAACGCAATTTTAGGTACCGTTTTTTTCAAAGTCAGATGATGGATTGACAGTCAGAGATGCATTATTGCTTGCATTGTTATGATTAAATGCACCGTGAATTGAATTTGCTTTCAAGTCAGGTTGGTGGTGTTTTGCATTAGATTTTATTATTCAGTGGCTACTGACTACCGTAATTCATAAGATGATTGATGTATAAGGATATCAACTACACAAGGAAATTAATATAGTCTCTGATAAATAAAATTGATTCAATTTATCAATTTTTTTGTAAAAATTGCTTTTTTAGATCATAAACAAAAACAAATTCATTGCGAAAACATTTATTTCAAAGTTAACTTTGTTGGGTAATCTACTGATAAAGTAAAGCAAACAGACTTAGGTTACTTAATGAATGAAACATTTTATAATGTAGGGCGGCGTTATAAAGCATTTAAAAAACTTTTAATGTTCAAAACCAGACTCACACATTAATACAATAATTATAGGGACAATGGATGAAATTGTTTGAATTGAAACTCTTCTGCCAAAAAAGATTTGTGTCATGCATTGCGCATTAGAAACTAACATCATCTCATTTGTCGTCTAAGTAAATATTTGGACTGACGATGAGTTCACACCGTGGTGTCATGTCATGGTTCATACACTCAATATTATGGACAACAAAGATCTCTCTATTTAGAATGAATGAGTCAACTATATCGACTCCATTTTTGCAATGTTATAAACCTGTATATGCTTAGAAAAGCCTTATCTCCTATGTGACGTCAATTACAGATGTAAATTCAATTAAAACATGAAGTAGGTCAATGTAAATGCATCATGCGGTGAACAATCTATGAGCCTCGTAGGCTTCTATTCTCATGATCACGAGGAAATTTGTTCATGATTTAATTTGTCTCTGCTCTCTAGAAAATGTTCACAACAGATTGAAGGCACACAAGATTATAAAAATTATTTTTGATTCACATATCATTATTGTATGATGAGACGAGCTCAGTATTTTTACACTCCATTTCTTTATTTCCTGCTAACAACTAGTTTTGTTCATGTGTCATCCCAAAAAATTACGAACACTACGGGTTTAACGTAGGACAACTACTCATTCCACAATATCTGCAAAATTTCCTTCAAATTTTGCATAGAAATGTAAAAAAAATGAAGTCAATGAAACAAAAAATGCGCTTAAAGATCTGTTTGATGGGATACCAAGTGAACAATGCAAAGTCCACTTGACAGATTGGATTCGGCTACTGACCATCAACCAAACGGGGGTATTGGCGGAAGACAATCAATGGGCTTTACAGAGTACTATAAAGTGAATAGAGTTTCAGAAAAGTTTTAATACTAAATCACAAAATTTGAAAGGAAAAATATTTCTGTGTTTTGTTACAGTGACGGATGCCTGGGATAAGATGCCAGAAGGTGTCCTTAGAGGACACGTCAATTCCCTTGGAGACTTTGGTGAATGCATTGACACGAAAAGTGGTCCTCTTAAAACACAAAACTCACTGTACCAAGCCAAGCCTCAAACCAGTTTTGGAGGTCGCTATTGTACAGTGTTCATGGGGAACCATGCAATGATAAATGATAGTCTTGTGAGGGCAGTGACAGCTTCAGAAATTCTTTCAGATTTTCATCCAAAACAAAAAGAATCGCTTGACAAATTTGTAGAAAGGGATGATGAGCTGACAAATACCAGGACTCAAGTGGTATCGTTTAATTAGCTTCTGGTAGATATGACTTACAATTAGCATTTCTTCTAAGATAGATTACATAAAAAATGGAGCTACAAATGTAAGCTGCCTTGTATTTTACAATACCTTACTTTTGACCACCCAAGTGGCATTGTTAAAATCCAGCCTTCTGCGGGAATTTGCCTTCCCAATTCATGCAACCATCAGGACATTCAGCAGTTATTAGTAAATAGAGTGAACATGTGGTACAAAAGCTTGTCAGTTCCTTGGTCAAACTTTCAGAATCCTAATGACGTGCCATGGCCCTGTATAAAAGCTAGTTATGAAACAAAGTATACAAATCTCAATATTGCAGGCATTGCAGTTATGTATGTAAGGAAAAATTTACGCAAATTTTTTTACACGCCTCCGTATTACGTAG
This sequence comes from Willowsia nigromaculata, assembly GCA_034700605.1. Classification (NCBI taxonomy): domain Eukaryota; kingdom Metazoa; phylum Arthropoda; class Collembola; order Entomobryomorpha; family Entomobryidae; genus Willowsia; species Willowsia nigromaculata. The sequence goes on along the minus strand of JAQIXX010008075.1, from coordinate 2,921 downwards.
TTATAATTTTACATTCGTTTTTTAAGTGGCATTTTGATGACATTTGGAACGCTTTGTGTGAAAACAGGCTTCTTAGACTATAAATTTCAGTGGAAAAATAAGGCACAATCCTCTGAAAACAGGGTGACAGCCTGGGAGTATGAATGTGTGTCTGTATTCTCGGGATATTCTAATATTCGCAAGTTATTTGCGACAATTCAAGATTCTGAAGATATTCGCTGCCTTCACGGCCTCAGGTTTTTGAGTACTGCGTGGGTGGTCCTAGCTCACACACATATTGCCGTGATAAATGTACCCCTTTGGAATAACGTTGAAATCCGGAATTCGTATGAAAACTTAGAAAATTTGATTGCTCTAAATGGTTTCTTTGCGGTGGATACATTTTTTGTAATGAGAGGTCTACTTTTCTTCTATAATCTGCTCAAGTTGTTGACCAAAACAAATGGGAAGTTGAATCTACCAATGTTTTATCTTCACCGTTATCTTAGGCTTGCACCAACTTATGCAGTTCTTATCGGAGTTGTGGCAACAATCTACCCATACTTTGGGAGTGGACCTTACTGGGAAAATATTAAAAGACAATCGGAAAACTGTTGGATGAACTGGTGGGCAAATTTGCTTTACATTAACAATTTTGTAAATGTGGGGAATATGTGTTTTGGGGGGAGTCGGTATTATCTTTGAGCATGCAGTTCTATTTGGTGTCCCCACTCATAATATATCCAATGTGGAAATGGCCTAAATTTGGATTCGCGATTTTGGGAATTTGCACATTTTTATCGGTTCTAGCCCCTGCACTGGTGGTATACCAAAATGATATGCTGGCAGCGCCAATTGTGTCAAAACAGTATGTCAACCAACATTTGAAAATAATTTAAATGTAAAGTCTCCAAAAAATTTACTAATTTTCCTAACATCTAGTTTTGGAGCATACTTTGTCTACATTTATATTCGACCGTACACGAGAATCCAAACTTATCTTGTGGGCATTTGGCTGCGTTGGATGCTTTCAAAAACTAGAGGAAATAAAGTTCATCTTCCTAAAGGGATATGTCTTTTGGGATGGATGTTGTCAACGGTTACAGCACTTGGTGTTATATATGGTATTCAAAGTTGGTATAATTTGAGTTACGATATACCCCAGATTTCTGCGCTTTTTTATGCTGGAATGAGTCGATTTTTATGGGGATTATCTATTGCATGAGTAATATGTGCTTGTCATAATGGATATGGTGGAATTGTCAACAAAATTTTGGGCTGGCGAGTATTCACTCCTTTAGGGAGGTTATGTTTGTTCGTGTATTTGACATCTTTTCAGTTACAGTTTTTATTTCATGTCAGGTTTAATCAGTTGGGTACGATAGGTACATAGTTCTGCATTATTTCTTGGCACATTTGGTGACAGCGTTGGTGGTGGGATTGGTTTTCTCAATGATGATCGAAACGCCGTTTATAGGACTTCAAAAGTTACTGCTTACTGGTGAGTTAGAGATAATATTGGAAATATTAACAGATGATTAATGATTACTCTCACAAGCCTTTCATTAGAAGTTTTGCATCACTCATATTTTTCTTTCAGATGGAACAAATAAAAAAATCTCAAATGTCTAAATTTTTATGGGCTAGATAAAGTATACATGATTGAATTTTTGTAAAAGCTAATGTCTAGCTAAAAAACTAAAAGTATAATCAACACATAAAGTAACAACAAAATTGTATTTGTCATGTAAGTCCTGCTGTAAGCAGGCCACCTATGTATGTTATATGACTTGTAATAATATTGACGAAAAATAAAGTGAGAATAATCTAAAAAAAAAAGTGAAGCATATTCTGACACACCAGACACATTAATTTTGGATTAAAGATGTCCTCAAAATAAAAGATCAAAATGAAAGTCCTTCAGAGTTTTTAAAGTTACAACTGTGTATTGTGTAGCATCAAAAGTTTAGTAATGAGTAATATTCGACTCTTTATGACAAGTTGTTTTATTTTTGTGACCATATCTTTCAACTTTGCTATTAAAAACTACCATTTCTTGATTTAACTAATATCCATTTCTAGCATAATTGAATTGTGGGGAATGCTCTAGTTCTCTGTCGTCTCATAACTCTCAGGTGAGTCACATAGCAGGAAAATAAATTGAAAGAAATTTCAAATTATCTAGCCAAATTACAGCTAGCACTACGTGTAATTCCGACATTCGTCTGTCACCAAATGGAAGACCATGATTAGATTCCTGGCTAGCTTGAAATCATGAAACTGTTGGAAAAATGGAAGTTGCTGTGTGAGATGCCACTATTGTACAAAATTACGTTCAACTACAGAGGTAAAAGGCAAGAATATATATAAAAGGGGCAATACTAATGCACTAAAAATGCTTTATCTGTTATATCCTTCACCTATTACTTTAAGAATAGCTAATGTCAATTGTGATGCAACTTATTCACCAAACTGGAATCTCACCATTCCATCTCAACCATGCTTTACATTCTGCCAATTTAAAAATCATTTCTTATTTCAAATCTTCAACAGTTTTTTGTTTCCATTGACTTTTGCAAATCTACTGATATTTAAGCCATGGTGAAACCGGATCAAGGAAATACGTATACGTTACTTTGAATACTTTAATGATAAACGCATTGCATTACTTTAAGGTACAAAGTAAAACCTGCCAACATGCAGAAAGCCATAGTCATCATGGAAAATTTTGCAGAGGTGGAAACATTAACACAGATCCACAACCAGGTAGAGTACAATAAACTTATTAAACATGGCACCTCTCACTGTGAATGTTAACAACTGTAAAATGATATTCCCTAGACAGTCTAAAAAGAAAGGGTTTTAAATAATATTTCCCAGTCTTGCTTCTCCCTTCCACCGGAGAAGTCTAGCACTTCTCATGTCAAATTTAAACTCAAACA
>JAQIXX010008074.1:0-10081 GCA_034700605.1 Willowsia nigromaculata | reverse complement strand
ACTCTGATGAGGTTGCTCTGTGGAGCGTACGCCCCAAGTTCTGGAACAGTCATTGTGTGCGGTTACGACGTGAAGAAGGATGCTCAAAAAGTCCAAAGTTTATTGAATGTTTGCATGCAAAACGACATGCTTTGTGAGTACCTTACTGTGATGGAGCACATGAAGCTAATTGCAAAGGTTTTTAAAATCATCATACACTCCCAAATATATTCATAACTTCCTTTTCGTTACCATTTTTGGGTTTGCAATTGTTTTTGACAGTTGAAAGGTTTAAAAAGGAAAAAAGCCAAAGCAGAGTGCAGGAAAATATTAGATTTCCTCGGATTGCTTCTTCTAAAAAATAGCAAGATGTGGCAACTGGCTAAATGGCAGAGACGTGTACTGTGCGTAGCAATGGCACTTATTGGAGATGTCCCGGTTTGTAATATTTAAGCCACCTATTTCCGGTTTACATCTTGCGGCAGTAGTTTAGTAGAAAATATTTTTCACAGATTCTTGTCCTCGATGCACCAACTGCAGGATTAGACCTCGATGCTAAGCGTCAAATTTGGACAGTACTTAAAGTGAGTGACCAACTGGCCAAGTAAAACACCCACTTGTAAAGAGATTGTAAAGCATTCACAAATTCAAGAAATTTTTTTTTTTTTGCAAATCCATGCCAGGATCTAAAGTCAAGAGGAAAGACTATCCTAATGTCAAGTCAAGACATAGAAGAAGCCAATTATATTGCCGATAGAATTGTAATCATGTCACGAGGACGGATAGCTGGTGTTGGCTCTCCTTCGAAACTTGAGAACTTTTTTGGTGCGTACGAATTGAAGCACTGCAGGACTAGTTTTCTATAAGAAATTAATTCATGATTTTGACTTTAGAAACGGGTTACCATTTGAATTTGATAACGATTCCCAATGTAAATTTTGAGGAACTTCTTGCCTTCTTGAAAACTCATGTTCCAACAGTTCGAGAAAGAGAGGGCGGCCTGAAGCGAGTGAAAAAGGCACTTCTTGAGCAAAATTGGGCTCAGCACAGTCAAACGGCCATACGACAGAAAAGCAAAACCGTTGTTGAGATTCCATTGGGACTTAAAGAAATGGGGGGCACTCTGGGTAAACTTTTTCCTGCATTGAGTCTGGATGCTGAGTACTGACATAAAACAATGAATACTTACAACAATAAATGCATGCACGTATATTCAAAACTATATGTTCTGAAATATTTCAATATGAATGCTTTTTTCAGAGTGCTGAAGCAGAAATCGTTTAGAACCATTGGTTTTAGAAACAAAACTCCATACCAATCGAAAACGACAATAAAACAGGCGCCTTCTGTAGATACGCACATTAACAATTCTGTGGACCCGGAACCAGGACAAGATTCCGAAAAAGGAGAACCGTCTGATTATGGCATTGGTATGCAAATTTGCTATTTGCTACCAGCCCGAGAAAGAGCAAATTTTCCAGCATTATTTAGGGATTTAAACGAAATAAATACTTTGATGAAACTCGGAATAAGAGATTACGACTTGAAATGGCACAGCATTGAAAACGCATTTGATGAGTATGTCACATTTATTGTTCAATCAATCTAGATTTTAAATATTTTCATGCTCATGATGATATTGTTTCCAATTCACAGAGTTGATGATTATGTGGACGTTTTGGATGCAGCAAGCCGCTCCACAGGGGATATACAACTTGATGAATTTGTGGATACAAAAACACAAGCTTTACAAATTCTTACGGGGTTGTATGAAGAGGAACCGATGCCAGAGCATCAATTCTATAGACGGAAACGATGTTGCAGTTGTTGTGGAGGACTTTGGGCAATCATAATCAAGCGACTGTGTCATATTGTAGGAAATTATCGCCTCTTCCTTTGTCAGGTAAAGCGGAAAATCTAAAATCCTTATGTTGAATTGATAAAGAACGGAATTTACATCCTTGTAAAACTTTTGTTGCAGGTTCTCGCACCAATAATAATCCTCCTGATATCAATAGGTTCTACAAATGTTCATTTTTCTCACGACTTGCTGAGTACAGAGATTGCTTACAACACTTCGTCTGAACTCATTGCGCCAACAATTCCATATAGATTTTCAGGTGGTGCAAGTCAACAGGTAAATGTAAATCCCTGTCAGTCAAATATAATTCTCATGCATTTTAAGTACGCTTTGATTTTGATTATTTTTGACTGTTTTTATTGTTCAAAGGATTTTTTTGAATCCTATAAGAAAATTGCTGGCAAACCTCCCAATAGCATCAAAGTGTTTAAAAGTATAGGCACCGACGAGTTCACACATCATTATAATGAAAAGAATTGGCACAAACTTCATGATGAGGTGTTGATTGCGGCAGATTTTACCAATCTTGACAACCCCAAAGAAAGCAGTGTCACCGCTCTATTTTCACCCGGACATCGTCACAGTGCACCGTTATCCTTGCTCCTAATGTTCAACGCCCTTTTAGACTATGAATTTCGTGGGAAAAACTATATGATCAGCATGTCTGGGAGATCGATGTTGCATGAGCGACAATACAATATTCTAATTAACAACAAGACCCTTGTCCAAAACATAATTACATCTGGAGTAGACCTCACCCTTACTGTATCTTTGACGTTCGGCTATTTTATTTTTGCGTCTGGCTTTGTTTCTCAACCATGCTCGGAACGACTTTGTCATGTAATTTTCTTTCATGTGTTTCAAAAACTCTATGTGCTCATGTATAAAAAATTAAATGTATCTAATAATTTTGACAAACTTGGGGAAACTGTTAGATCAAGCGTTACCAGATGTATAATTTAGAATGGAATGGACTATACTGGATAGCCTCTATGATTGTAGATTGTCTTGTCAATATTGTAATGATTACATTGCTGGCTTTAGTACTTTACTTTGCACCAGCCCACAACTTATTTAAAAACCCACAGTTTATCAGTAAGTCTAATTCCTAAAGCGCATCAACTATAACGTAAACTAACCCATGAGTCATAATGAGCAACGAAATAAATTTCAGTTCTGTTTGGCATAACTGGATTCGTTGGAGGGTTCGCAGCAATTATGGGGAGCTACTATCGCAGTTACCACTGGAAAAGAAAGTCCACCAGCTATTACGCGACATTGAGTTTAAATCAGTTTTTAGGTAGTCGACCCCCTCCGAGACAATCCATAATGCTCGTAATTTAGTGAATGAACTCAATTTTTACATCAGTTTATTTTACTTTCAAATTTTTCAGGATTGTTTCTATTTGTGCTCTATACAATCATTAATTTTGACTATATCGGACATTATGCCGACAAGGTGGCAGCATTTTGTTTGCAAATTCTTAATCCATTCACTATAACCTGGAATTTTCATGAGGATATTTTATGGGCACTAAAAACTGGAAGGTGCAGAGTAGTTAATCCCAGGATGACGAAAGAGCTTTGCGCTAGCTCTAGTTCATTCAGTAATCTAAAAAGTGTACAAGAAGAATGCTGCAATGTGAAGAAAGGTAACAAATTGCATACTCCCAAATTTATTTTTATCAAATTGATACAGTTATTTGAAACTGTTGAAAATTATGTTAGCAATCATGAAGATATTGTTTCGTACTATAATAGGTGCCAAACAATGGAGTTTCGCGTTTATAAGGAATAACAAAAACGAAGGTATCACTCCGCTATGGACCAACGTTTCTTTCCTTTGTCTCCACTGTATCATTGGAAGTTTAATCTTGATGTCCCTGGAAAGTAGAAGATCACGAAGAAAAATATTTTTTCTTCTGTCACATCATGAGGACCCACCAGCACTAATAAACCGTCGAAACTCGCAATCTATTGAAGCTGAAGCAGTATTTATCCGTGAGGGAGTGCTGAAATTATGTGAGTTTGACAATACTTATTATTTTGCAGTTTCGTGTTTTTGAAAGTTTAAAAAATCCCTACATGATATCATTAGGCCAGAGCGATCGAGAAAAGTTGTTCATTGTTTATAACCTCAGTACTTCAGTTTTTAATCGCGTTTTGCTGCACCCAATGAGTTTTGCCGTTCTACCTGGAAAATGTCTAGTAATAGTGGGCCCTGAGACCTCAGGAATAACTGTATTGTATGAAATTCTCGCTGGTATACGCGCCGTCTCGGAAGGTAGTGTACGTTACGGAGGCTATTCATTGCTCTCTTGGGGAACTCGCAGAAAGGTCAGTTGATGAGACGAGTACTATAAGTAGGCTGTCATGAGGTTTAACGAGATAAAAATATGCGCTAATTTTCATATATTCTCATCATTTTTGCAGTTTTTGCAACAACTCGGTCTTTCGCCGTCGCACGATATTACCATGAATAAGCTGACAGGTAAGCAACTTCTTGCACTTTTTGGGAGACTACGCGGTATCCCGTCGAACCGACTTTCAGAGCACATCGATTACTGGGTAGAGACTTTGAGTTTGGGGAAAAAAATAGGAAAGCATTGCAGCTCCTATTCTGTGGTTGTCAAGAAAAAGTTAAGCATTGCTTGTGCTGCAATCGGCAATCCACCGGTCCTCATTTTTGATGAGCCAACCAAAGATCTTGATCCCCTGTCCAGATCCGATGTCTGTAAAGTCATTGCCAACCTGATTGCTGCAAACCGAGTGGTTATCATCCTAACTCATGAGTAAGTGAACCACACATTTCATCTCGGGCTCAGTTTGATGAATTGATTAAAAAACGAAGATTTTACCATACCTCTTCTGTTAGCCTTGCCAGTGTACAACATCTTTGCAGCAAGCTTATCTTCCTCGTCAACGGTCAGATACAATTCTGTGAAAATGTTGAGAACATCCTTAATGATATTGCCGACGAGTTTACGTTGACAATCAAGTTGAAAGGGGATGAGCGTGGCAAGATTGATTTCAAAGCTTTTGCACAGTTCGTGACAGATCTTGAAGATGGAATTGAACGCATGACACTTCAGGAAGAGCAATCTGTAAATATGTTACTAGCATTATCAATATAACACGTTTTTTATTTCACTTCCTGGATATTGTCTGAATTTTGAATTCTTTTATCGTTACAGCACACGCTAATGTACAGAATAAAAAATCCTAAATATAACTGGGCCGACTTATTTGAAATTGTTGAAAAAGTTGTGAGCAATCATGAAGATATTGTTGCGGACTATAACATTAGGAGACGAAGTTTGGAAGATGTTTATCATTTTTATGCTGTGAAGCAAAGAGTTTACAGATCATCCATGCCCGTGTGGGAAGAATTCCGTACTACTTATTGCTAAAACAAGTAATCCAAATAGCATTTTCTATTGTCAATGTAAAAGTATAATAAAGTAAAAAGCGTGAATGTCATTTTATTAATTGAAAAATACATGATTGCTTTCGAAAACATTTTGTTAAATAAACAAGTTACAAGTCAACAAAAATGTATTGGCATCCTGCTAAAAATTAGATAAGGTTATATACAAAGGTCAATACAAATCCTCCCACAGAATACGTGTGTGCAGTAATCCAGTTCTTAGCATGTCTTAACTTATCATATGCGCAGATTTGTTGCAAATCATTCAGCTTGCTAGGATCCATCCCTCCAGCATGTAAATTTTCACGACTTTTTGTAAAGGAACAGTTTGTAATGTTCTCGTCAGCCTCATCAGAGTCAGAGTCATTAGAGGTAACAGACTCTTCACTATTTGAGCAAGTTTCCTCCGCATTGTCGCAGAATTTGGAGATTTCTTGGTAAATTGACTCATAGTTTACATTTACGAAACCCTTTCTCGCAGTGTACACCAGAAGAATTAGCCCTCCACCTGTTGCACTCAGTGCTACCTTGCCAAACTTTTTTACAAAGAGAGCACTCATCCAGCCTGCAAGGCCACCAACTAGTAATTGATATGTAAGGTAGTATCCATTTCTCAGTCGGTCCTTGAGTATTTCATGATCCACGTCAATAGATGAAGCAATGTCTAAAAACCAATTTCCTTACAATTGTACTGCTCTACGATTTTCAGAATAATTTAAGAGTAGTATTGATTGCAGTAAATACCCTGCATAAATGAAAGACTTCTTCTGATGCCGTAAACTTCCTCCACCATTGTAATTTCACGAGAGCTATGAATAGTTTTTTGAGGAATCATATTGACTTCCGAGTCATTCTCAGTTTCACCCTTTGGTTCATTTTGGACTTGAACATTACTGTGATTGTTGGTCGTTTGTTGTGAGCTGCTGTCGTTACTTTCACCTTCACATGCTTGTCTCACCTTCCAATCCAGAATTGCTAACATTTGCCCTTTATAAGCTGCAATACGTTTTTCTTTTGTTCGCAGCTCTTGACGGAGTCCCATATTATCTATCAAAACTTTTGTGAGGAGTTTCTTAGCCTCACTATCATCCATTTTAGAGACTTTTTCCGAAAGAAGGAGCTCTTGTTCCAGGGAGTATGGAGAAGAGTGGTACTTTGTTGTAGAGCCCTTATCAAAGTTTTGCAAGAAACTGTCTGGTGTTACGGGTGTAGGGACTTGATTCAGGGAGGATGAAGGAGGAGTTTCAATCATTTCGCAATTTACTGAATTCCGTGACTTTAAACTGTGTATTGGTGAGAACAGATTGTGGACAGATCTTATAGAGTGACCATCTCCATCCCCCGAGGTCGGACGCATTTCAGCTTCAACTGAGGAAGGTGAGGAAGCCTGCAATGGAAAACCAATAATGGAGATGGAATTCATTTCTGCGTCTGCTTTAGCCATAATTGATTTCATTGATGATTCCATTGAATTTTCATTGTCAGTTGATGAGATCATTTTATTTGCTTCGGCGTGGCTTAGAGTAAACATGTTACTACTGCTTCGATTTCTCCCTAATGAAATGGAATTGCAAAGTTAAGATGACCTTCTGTGAGAACTATTGGGTTTGGTTTGGCAGGAAAACTAAATACATGCAGATTTTTTAAAGCTTGAGTTTGAAGCTCAGTCATTGATCACTAGAATGTTTTGGACACATACTTTTTACAGAAAATTTTGCAAGTTTTTTGCTTGTGTGTAGTAGACTACTTTTATTTCATTCATTCTAGTTTTACCCCATTGAAATTTGTGATAGTGAAGTTGACATGGGATCATGGGAATGCTTTAGAAAATGGAAAGCTGGTGAACATGGAATATGACATGGTTCGTAGTTCTATCAAAGGAATAAATGCATTATTGCAGCAATTTGGCTGTTGGAAGCAGGCATCACATTCACAACTAACAACCAATTACGATGATGCAAATATAAGTTTAAAAAAATATTTGCCAGAGAAAAAGCGTTTCTCAAACCTCCGCTGGTGACTCACATCTTAAATGTGGCTTTATGACTATTGCACAAGAAAGCAATAAAATGTTAGTAAAATTTCGCCATTAGTCAATAATCATAATAAGGTAAGCAATAATTAATATTTTTATAAGTATTTCCAAAGTTTCATTGGCCGTCTTTGTCTTTTCTCGTGTAAGCTCTCTCATGCTACTGCTATGCTGTTCTTTACTCCTTTATGTGCTCATTCACACCTTAATATAGCATGCTGTGCATTTCTAATGTTGCATTTTAGCAAATTAAGATTATTGCATATTTTATTTTGTAAAATAAGTGTGATCATAAATGTCAGATAAGGATAAGTTTAGATGGTGCGTTGCCCTTTTCCGTATCAAATTGTCGAAAATGAAGTTACTCTTTGATGATCGTGTTAATTTTGGACGAGTATAAAGTATAGTTATGTAGCTCATGAATTATATGAGCAACCACTTTACATGCTTATTTCTGTTTCTATACAAGAAGGGGAGGTGAATGTGTTACATACAAGTTAAATTACAATACTATTATTATACCGCGACTACTACCTGACGTCAACGTCTGCTCAATCCTTTCCATTGTACCAAATGGGCTCACACGTGCATGTTACACACACCTTACTTTTTTATATTTTAGGTAGAAACGTACAATACGTGGATTCCTATACGAGATCTGTGATATATCAGCCTACACACATATATTTTCTTATACGCAATACTTGCTTGTTTTTCATTTGAATGCAGAGCAACTCGTTTTTGGATGATGGAATGGAAGGTAGGTATTCCGTCTGTAATAATAATATTCCCAAAAATGTGAGTGAGTAATTTTCTCATAGAAATCTACAGTGCCCGTCTGTGGAGCAGAACCATAGGCATAGATTTATTCTCGTCGGTTCTCGGGATCAAATCCAGCCAGGAGCAAAAATCTTTATATAGACTCAGCGACTATATATTACTATATAAAAATACAAAATAGAAAAAAAAGTAATATAAAAAGCTGTCACATAAAATGAAAAATCCCATAACAGATACACTGAAAAAAGACGTAAAAAGCAAACCAAAACTGTATGAAAACCCTGGTAGTGGACAAGATCCTGGACGGGAGCCCCTTTTGTGGTTTACTCATGCAAGACTTTCGTCAGTGCATCATCGCCAACTTTCAAACTACTCGAAGTTTTTACTCTGTAAATACACATGCAAAATTTCTGCGTGTAACCTGTAATAAGCGGGTGCGTGTATGGTATAAACTGGTTAGAGGAATATGTTTTCAGGAATCTTGCATGCTTGTGGCTGGACAAAAAATGTGCGCATCTGTGTAAATATAATTGCTATAAACTCTAATTACCCTATAAATTAAACTGTCAGCTTAAGGTCATCGTATAGTATGCCTTGGCATTTATAACAGATTCCAGAATTCCAAGAAAATCTTACATGATAACTAGTATCTTCAATATGCATTGCAAAACTTGTGGGTGATGAAAATGGTTATTGTAAACATTTCCACGAAATATTTGCTTTATTTGTGATAAACATTTTAAAAGCATTTATCTTTTATAAACTCTTTTAGTGTATAACATAATATTTTTGTAGTAGGAAGGAAGTATTGAATATCCGCATTGCAAAAAGAAATTGAAAACAATGCAATCCTCAAGTGTGGTGTGCTTTAAAGAAATTCTCCCCTTCTTTTTATTTGCCATGATTTTTTACAAAACTTTTGCACATGCACACTTTTTGTTAGAAAGTTAATTTAGAATGTTTCTCGAAGCAAATTATTATTATTCGCGAACATAATATGAGTACAGGCAACTGCAAGTTAAAATTGGATTCGAAATGGTCGTTATTCATCATCCATTTTGAAGTGATGTGAAGTAACCGACCACCTACAAGCCTATTACCATTTGTGTTGGAATGTGACAGATGTTCACATTATTCAAAGCCTTTGCCTTGAAGAAAATTGAAATAAACAAAAAAGCCACTTGACACAAAGATTATAATGGTTACGTTGTTTTGGATAATTACGCCAAGCATGGAAAATGACAGCCAGTACTGGAAATGAAAGGTAAGGCTGCAGCGGCTAATAACAATGAGATATATTATTTTCATTTTGGTTGTGAGCAAAACGACGGCAAAGATGAAAAATTGAAGATGAGCAATGAGCATAATAATAGCATCATCATACAATGCAGCCATGAAAAATATGTTTATGATCCGCAACTAAACAAGTCTTCATGGAGGCTGAGGGGGTAAAATGGGAAGGCTATTATGGTGAATGGAATATCTATGTATCTATATGTATGTGTGTACATTTTACAAATCTAAGCATTGCTATAAATATATAATTTGTCCCACGTCATGAATCAAGATTGAAATCAGTGACTAGTCTTTCAAGATGTTGTTGTCAGGCAAGAGCTATCAAAAATGAAGCGAAGAAGATGCAATAATGGCTAGTTTTAGGTACAATCGTCCTTCATTATAAAAAGAATAGCTTTGGTATTATTTGCCGTCCAGTCTTCTCACGCCCGTGAAGGTAGTTGTTACTTGTGCACCTCTCCTTAAGTTAGAAAATGCATAAGTTAATTCTTATCACAGCAGTTATTGCTGCCGCTGCAGTACATGCAGCTCCTATTGACAGCGCAAAACTGAGATTTAGGCTTTCGGCCAGAGACCTTCCTGACAAAGATACGTTAGGGACTATTGACCCATACGTGGAAATCTATTCCACAGATGAAGGAAAGAAGGAGGAGACGCTGTTGGGGCGAACCGCAACACTGAGTGACGAGGAAAATACTGACTGGGG
>JAQIXX010008073.1:0-10082 GCA_034700605.1 Willowsia nigromaculata | reverse complement strand
TGATGGAGGTAAGGTTCAGAATTTAAGAGAATTTTAATTGGATTGTAAATGAGCACTTTTGATGAATAGTTGCTTTAATATTGTCTTCATAACTTGAAGTGGAGAGAGGACAACAAAATTGACACTACATTGGAAGAAGACTGGTCGTCCTTTTGGGATAAATATCCATACTTCTAGACACCACGGCAAAAGATGGAAAGCCTAGTAGGGAAATATTTGTGTGCATATTTAATACACACATAATATAGCTCGTACATTAATAGCAACTTCTGTATTTTATACATAGTATTCGCTGCTAACCTTGGCGACTTCTTCATCAGAGCTGTAGCCTAATCTGGAAATATTCAACAGGTGAACCGATACATTGACAGTGGCTTGGAGAATGTGAGGACTTTGGTGAGTGAAATTGAAAACAAGTGAAATTACATATTTTCATCTGGATATTCATAATTAGTCAGTCTCAAAGTTTTATATGTACTCATATTTCTCATTTGGACGCAGGTGTCTCAATACGATTTTCTCGTCAATATGAACAACCACAATATCATTCAGAATGGATACTTGCCATGTAATAAGAAGTCTTTAAATGTTTTCTTAAACCTAAAGTATACATAATTTGGAATTTTTACATATGATAGGTATCCCGTTCTACCTTGGATTGATCAATTCATATGAAAATCTTTACCCCATGTTTTTAGACAATGTGATTTTCTTCAAAAGTAAGACCTTATCATTACTTCATATATTTTTCCTGAAGAACTTCTATTAAATGGTTATTTTTTTACTTTTAATGGCACCTCCAATGTTTGAGTTTTTTCTTAGAGTGGCCCTTTTGAGTCCCACGTCAAGAAACAAGCTTCGAATATATGGACAGAATAAAGATGAATGGAGGAAAGGCTTATTGGAAATCGGAAATGAAAGTCAACTTACGCCACAGTATGGTGGACCATTCATAAGAGGAAGCTAGAGTAAGAATACACTCATCATCAATTAATAAAAATAGTCTTTATGTGACTTTCACTTTGAATTTATTTTATGAAAAAAGTTGTGTCACAAATAGACAAATAAACATGCACTTACAAAAAAACATACTGTGAACTAAGGTAAAATATTTCTTAGCTTGCATTAAAGTTTTACTAATTTAATACTTAACTTATTAACTTGGCTTATCAAATTTTCTTAACGAATTACAATACAGCAATTGCTTGATACAAAAAAAATCATATCAGCTACAATGCCTTATTCATACACAGTTTAAAAGATTACATTGGAATTAAGGTCCGTCCAGATAGGATAAGACCACCCTAGGTCAGCGAACATTAATCTATATTTCTCTGGAAATTGATCTTTCATCAAAAATCTGTTTGTCCTGAAATATAGAGAAACTTTCTAGCTATAAGTGTGCAAGTTTTCAAGTTCTTAGCTTTCTTCGTTGTGGAGCCATGAATAAATTTATGAACATCGACACTTTTTTGCCGTCCAAATAGGATAAGACCACTCTAGAGTTTTTGGATTTGCACCCTGTTTTAAGCATATTGAAGCCCGCAGTTGACGATAATATAACAAATATCATAGTTTTAACTAGTTTACGCCAACATTTAGAGAAAAAGTTTGCATCATAGTTGATAAGTAAGGTTTAGTTTAGCGTGTTTCTAAGATAGACACTCATCCATTCATTTTGCTTTCCGTATGAACGGTTTTAATGTGCAAATTTGAGCTATTTATGTTTAGAATGTTCCAGTAATTTGTTTATATCTATCATTTGTCACAAAATCACAAAATCGTGTCCCAAGGAGCAATCAAAATGAAAAAATTTAATGTCCGTATGATGTTCTTTCTAAGCACATGATATGAAAATCATAAAATTTTAATTTATAAACGTTTTTATGCGCTTGTTTTTCTTCAAGGATGACATTAGCTTACATAATATTTAATGGCAAGTCAAATTCGGGTTGTTTTGGTGGGTTTTTGAATAGTACCGGTGGTTGAACTTTCGCAAGTACGAATACAATAAAGTACCTGATACCAGTTAATTAATTGTGACCGACAAAACGGTCTGGGTGATCGTTTTACACAACGATGGGACTCAAAATTTTTTTTCGCAATGTTTCAAGCGTATTTGCTCAAAATATTTATAGATATGCTGATTAAAACATTTTCATAAATAAATCATATGCTGCCATAAATTAATGCACGAAAGCTCATACAAATTGGGGCTTAATAAATGAATTAAGATATGTGCTCACATCATGCATGTAAATTACGAGCTTGAATTTTTAAGTACAATACTCACTTATTCATTCCTACCACATTACGATACAAAACGAAAAATTTATAAGCAATATTATGTGATTTTTATATATATTTTTATATTTTAGTACAAACAGATTTTTGATCAAGGATCCATTGCCAGAAAAATATAGATTAATGTTCACTGACTTATGGTGGTCTTATCCTATTTGGATGCACCTTATATATTGTTTAAGATTTCCCGAAGTTTTTTAAAGTGCATAAAAACGACTTGCTATACAAAAAAACACCTTACCAAAAACCTTATTTACAACTGTTTAAGAACATAGTAGTAGCCATCTCCATCTCACTTTTAAATTTACATTCCAGTTCCCAAATCTCCCGAGTCCATGTGCCGTGACCATATGTAATTTCTTTCAATTTGGGGAAGATAATCCAAATGTTGGAAGCATTCATGTTGCCTGTCCACCCCACAAAGTTTATTTGCTGCTGCTGGTATTTCAGTTTTAAATAATTCTTGTTATGTATGTTCACCATAAAGGATCTAGTTTCGTTTGTGATCTCCAGATATTCCAGCGAATTCCTCATTGGCAAAATGAAGTCCAAGCAGGATATTTTTGGTATATACAGGGTCAAGTGAGAAACTCGAGGAAGGTTAAGTCTCAGGGAGGCACTTTCTGGCAAAATCTCATCTTGCTCTTGGAACCTCGAATATGTTTCGCGATCAGAGACTTTCAGTTTCAATTTTTTTAGTGTATCGCCCCATTCTCTCTCCAATACACTAAATAACCGTCTCCATTCAAGATTATGAAAATTTATCAAATTTATATCCAATTCTTCTAATGGAAACTTGCTCTCCATATTTTCAAAGCTAATGAAGATCTCATCAGTAAAAATGTCTATCTCAAGCTTCTTCAAATTTGGCAGGGACTCACGGAATAGGTTGGGCTCAGGATTGAGAGTGCGACTGTGTCTAGTTGTTAAACCAGTGATATGATTGTTTTGATGAATCAACTCTTCAAGAACTGGAGCAATGAAGTGTTCTGTATTTAATGATTGAAGTTTTTTAAGTTTAGGCAATGGATTCAAACCAATCTCACGATCCAATTGTACTAGAATCTCCTGGCCGAGTTCTTCACCACTTTCGCCATGAAGTGTGACAGTCCTCAAATTTGGTAGAAGCTGGAATAGCTTTCTCAAAAATGGATAGCATGAAATCCACGAAACATTTCCGGATATAATGTAGATTTCAGAGTGCCAGATATATTCCCCATATATTTGAAGAGGATGAGTCTCCTCATTCAAAATGATTTCAGTACAATGATATCTGAAGTTCATATTGAGTATTCTTCCCACGAATGGATTTCTTTTGCATTTCCCATCTTCCTTGCCAAAATGAGTTTCTCGAAAATGTAGGATACTTTGTTCCATATTTTCACGGTTAATTGAGATAAACCAATCTGAAAGCCAATCACATGTCGTAAACATTTCGGGCTCCTGAAGAATGGCTGGTAAGTCTCCATAAAATTGGTCGACAGTGTCAAACCATTTCCGACAGACAAGGCGATACTTTAAGATTTCCGAGTACCACCTAGGTCGTCGTAATTTCCCACAGGATTCACAATTAATCCGTGAATTTGCTGTAAAAAGAAAAGAGTTGCTGCGCCTAACAGCGTAGCCTTCTTTTACTCCCAATAGCTTTTCATGTAGGTGATAATTGACACCCAGAATGCTCCAAACTTTGGGAAATAACAAGAGAGTCCGCTTTTCCAAGAGGAGATCTCGAATATAGAGTGATGAGTTGACAAAGTTTTCAATGTCATCTGGATCAGTTATCTTTTCCGAAATCAGGATCCAAATCTATTTCACATAAAACAGTAAGAGACAGTATGTATGAGTATTTCACAACCTTACAGTATGTAAAACTAGCCATAAATTTTTAATTGGAATTTATTACCTCCTCTGGGAAAATGGCTTGCCATTGCATACTGTCGCTAGTAATTTCTTTGCGCTTCTCGTCTTGAAAACTTTCCATTTTATCTACTCTCTAGTGCAAAAATTTGAAGTTTTCTTTATATTTTATTTTCTTCCACACAAAATTCACGTTTTTTGCAGTTCTGTAGTATTTTATTAACAGGAATGTTGGCTGATTATGTGAATGATTTGTACTTATTCCTAAGGCAGTCTAAATATTTGTTAGGTTAACTCCAATCATCAAATTTGAGATTAGAACAAATTTATGCAGAACACTTGCGAAAATGCAGTGAATGCTGATGTCTGGAAACGACAACTGATCTTTGGTTTGATGCATCAATAATATTATGTAGCAACAAGATTGTGCATGTGCAAGCAGCATTATATTTTTTATATAAAATTAGGCAGATAAGACAGGTTGACCTTCTGCAAGTTTTTTCCAATCAAGCGTATTGTACAAAAAATCTAAGCCTAAATGTTTACCTCACAAACATTTAGGTTTCTAAGGAAAATGTTTCATCTCGCGATCATAACTGGCTATTTACGCATTGTCATATGTATGTGTTGTTCTGAGAAATATCTTTGTTTTTGGGTTGTCTATGAATGTTAGGAAGAGAACGTATAAGGAAAATTCACCATAAAATGTGAAGTTGTTCCTGTTTTATCTATAGGCTTTACAATTAACAGGACTTTTTAAAGCACACATTAGTATTTATCATTGTCTTTTAAATGGCAAGCCTTTGCTGCAAGTGCCATTGCAAAATCGCAATAAATGCATGACTTTTTGTGAATAAAGAGATTTAATAAAAAAAAGACTAGTCTCCACTACCTCGCAAGCAAAAATATGCATGTTGATGTTGGTTGACTTGTTACGACTACGGCCAGAATCATCAGTTTTTTGTTTACCATGTAACGGGGAAGCTCTCAAACAAATCGTACTCATCCTAAATTATGACGAAGTGCAATCATTTGGAACTCTCATGTGATGAACCACACATTCTTGTATCACATGTTAGGTTGAGTGACGTTGACCACGCTTTAGGATTTTCCTACATAATATTTATGATCCAGTTTTGGCAGTTTATGTTCTTTGGCAATAGCTACAAATGAGCAGATATTCATGATTCCATAATGAATTGAATAAGAACAGGTTATCTAGGATTCTCAACGCATAATCAACATAGCTGAAAAATTCAACGTAAGCATAACATATACAAATAATAGGTGCTATCTGACACACTCCTGTTATCATTCCAATTTGTTTTCAGAACTTCTCCTTAAATTCAATTTAAAAAAAAAATTGTAAGAAAGTTTACTCAACCAAAGGAGAATTTCAATGAAACGAGGCTAGTTTTATCTTGGAGCTAGCTCCACATAGTAAAATTTGCACTCATACCATTATGGGTACAACATTTCATAGGCATTTTTAATTTAAAAATTTGAGGGTATTTCCCCATTTTCTCTCTAACACTCTAAAAACCCGTCTCCATTAAAGATTGATCACATATTTCAAATTTATGTCTAATCCTTCTAATACAAAACTACTCTCTATATTTTCAAGGTCACTGAAAACCTCTTCCTTACAAATTTTTATCTTAAGTCTCCTCAAGTTTTGTAGTGAGCTACAGAACAGGTCGTCGTTTTGACGGAGTGTACTCAAGATTGAGTCCATAATTATGAATGACTGCCAAACCTGTAATATGATTATTTCGGCAAATCAACTCTTTAAAAACGGGAACAATAATATCAACTACCTGTAGAGATTTAAGGCATTTTAATTTTTTTGGATTTAAACTAATCTCAAGATTCAACTCTACCCGTTCCTCAAAAGAAAGGATTTGTTCTACATCATAATATACGTGATCTTCATCCATGATAGTGACAGTTTTCAAATTTGGCATAAGATGTAGAATGTTTCTTAAAAAAGTATATCATGAAATCCATGAAGTATACCCGGGATTAATGTAGATTTCAGAGTGCCAGATATGCTCGCCATAAATTTGGAGGAGTTGAGTCACCTCATTTAACAAATTTTCAGTTTCAACTCTCTGACAAAAGTCTTCTTCCCAGCAACGGATTTCTTTCACATTTCCCATTGCTACTTGCAGTATGCGTATCTTGAAAATGTTGGAAAATTTCTCCGATAGCTTGAGGGTTCTCTAGGTCAAACTCATTGAAAAGCCATGAACATGTTATTCTAGACATTTTCCGCTCCAGCAGAATGGCTGGTAAATCTGCATAAGATTGGTCAATGGTGTCACACCATTTCTGGCAAACAAGGCAAAATTTAAAGATCTCAGGATGTGGAGGGGCACGATAACGACGATTCTCTTATTGTTTTTATCTGCCAGCAACTTCTGAATTTGGTGTTATCTGACGCCCAAAATGTTCCAAACTTTTGAAAACAGCATGAGAGTACTCTTTTCAAAGAGGAGGTCCCGGAAATTGAGGGATGAGTTTACAAAATTTTGGATGTCATCTGGGTCGAATATCTTTTCCGAAATCAGGATCCAAATCTATTATGTATAAAATGCACATAACTAAATGTTCCAAAAATATATAAAAAATTATAATGCATTAATTTGTATAAGTGTGTATTTGCATTTTAGTACCTCTTCTGGGAAAATAACCTGCCATTGTCGAGTCTCTCATGTGATTTTCTTGAGGTCCTTATCTTCAAAACTCACATTTAAATGGGCTGTATCCACACAATTCTCATCGGATTCGTTAGTTTCCATTTTATCTATTCACTTACCTCAGATATGTAGATTTTTCCTAATATAGATATTTGGTTTCTAGATACAAAATCCACTTTTTGGTAATACTTTAGTCCAGCTTTTAACAAAAGCGATGACTATGACTGATCGATTAGGTGGGCTGCACACATTCCTAAAATAGTGTTATTATTTCAATCCATTTGACTACTGAAAGATAATTTTGAAATGGCAGTGTGTGCTGAAGACGAAAACCGATAAAGAGTTCTTAGTTTCATTAAATATTTGATTAACCACATGAATACGCAATTATTATAACATTTTATTGATGATGTTTAGTACATATGTATGCATGTAAATAGATATTGCAAGTCAAATAGGTCATGAACAATTAATGACTTCCCAAAAGCTTTTTTCAATTAAATAAGTATAACAATAAGTAAGCAAACATAAAATGTATATTATTGTTGTAGGTTCACATATAACTATTACTGTTATGTTAAGTTTCTGTTTACAATGTACTCAAACAAATCGTAAAAAATACTGCATAATGATGGATATCAAATCCTAGGCACTAGTCTTTTATATGTGGAATTTGTAAGTGTCGAAGCACTCATCCTGTTGTCTCGTTTCCGAGTTTGTGGCACGTTTATAGTATTTCACTACATATTATCCAATATTTGCAAAGTATTGTATTTTTAGAAATAACTGGAAGTTAAACAGATAGGTGTAATTAGCTTGAATGCTTTTTAACCAGCTAGTCTATATTCGTAGAGTACATATGGTTGTATAATACGCTGAACAAGAGAAGAATTTTCCGGTCTTAAAGTTTTCTACGCATCACGAACCAATTTGAAAATATATCACGTAAGCATTACCCACACATAAAATTAGAGGGGTATAAAATTATAAAATCCAACTATTAGTGTATGTCCGGCATCCTGCTATTGAGCAAAACATTTAAAAATTCGTCAATTTAAAGCTCGAGTCGTACTATGGTTAATGCCATTAATACTTTGAAAAATGTTCAGTTGTGATGAAAAGAGTTCAGGTGTGATGTCTAAACCTTCCAGGGAATCTTTCAAAAATATGAGTATGGGAATATGATGTCCAAGCATGACATTTTGTCTATACATCTGTATATAAAGTGAACTGTCAAACTCCAGGAAAGTTTACTTTTACGGAGGCACTTTCTGCCAATGTCTTATAATCCTGCGCATCTATTTCTTATTACTTATCCCTTTCTCGTTTCATTATAATTTTCAGTTTTAATACGTTTAGCATATGTCCCCATTCCGCACACAAGTGCTAGCTATTTTGAAGATTTTGTAGAAATACCATTAAACTTTCTCGCCTATAATAACAAAATGTTAAGTGAGTACATGTTTATTATCATGTTTCAACATTCATTAATGTGTTAAACCCTTTTCATATGAACATCTTCCTATGCATAGGAATACATATGGTGACAAAGTTAAACTTTCCCAGAATATATTGGGAAGTTTAAGAAAAAATGATTTATTCCCTATTAATATATTTCAATTTGTCTTATAAAATGAAATTCCTAGTAGTATATAGGCAATTGATTCATAATTACAAACAAAATTACTCCAGTCATCAATCCAATGATTTGTCAAATGCGATATGAACTTGTTGATTGAATACGAAATTAATTTAATTACCTTAAATGCTAGTTTTAAAGTATATCTCTCCAGTATTGTTACATGTGGTTTATTAAAAAACTTGAGTTTCTAAACTTGAGTTATTCAAAGTTCAAATTTTATTACACAATATCGTATCGTCACCAAAGACAATTAATAAAATACACACATGACGATATTTTTCATGAACAATTATTATGTTTATATATTTTGTTTATCCCTTTCATGATTTCACACTTACTCCGTACAAATTGCCGCAATAAAACTATCTAGACGTATTCATAGTAACTGCAGTGCAGTGGATTCATTCATCCCACTTTTAATTTTACATTCCAGCTCCCAATTCTTTCGCGTCCATATCTCCTCGAAGAAAGGTTTACCTTCTGTAATTTTTTTCAGCTTGGGAAAGATACTCCAAATGTTAGAAGCATTCAAATCTTCCATCCATCCCACAAACTGAACCTGCTGATGTTGCCATTTAATTTTTAAATGTGTTTCCTTATGCCTGTCCACTGTAAAGTGCTGAGTTTTAACCTTTAGATATTCCAGAGAATCTTTCATCGGTAAAATGAAGTCCAAGCATGACATCTTTGGAATATCTAAGGTCAAGTGAGAAACCCGAGGCAGGTTTAATCTTTGGGAGGCACTTTCCGGCAAAATCTCATCTTGCTCCAAAATTACAGATATATTTTCTTTTCCAAAATTTTTATGCCATTTGATAGGCATTTTCATTTTTAAGATTTTTAGCGTAGTACTCCATTCTCTCTCCAGCACACGAAATACCCGTCTACATTCAAGGTTATCCATATGTCGCAAATTTATATCCAATTCCTCCAATGGAAACTTGCTCTCCATATTTTCAAAGCTACTGAAGGCCTCCTCCGTAAAAAATTGTATCTCAAGCCTCTTCAAATTTGGTAGTGAGCTAGAGAACAGATCGTACTCAGGATTGAAATCAGACAGGTGTCTAGGTGTCAAGTCTTTGATATGATCATTTAGGCGAATCAACTCTTTAAAAACTGGAGAAATAATATCCATTGTCTTCAGTGATTTGAGGCTCCTAAGTTTTGGCAGGGGATTCAAAGCGATTTCACGATTTAACAGTATCCGTTCTTCTGGGGGAAGGATGCTTTTCTCCGGGAAGCCTGCGTGATCGTATCTCAAAGTGACAGTTTTCAAGTTTGGTAGGAGGTGGAGGATATTTCGCAGAAATGTGTACCATGGAATCCATGAAGTATAGCCGGGATTGACAAGGATTTCAGAGTGCCAGATATGCTCCCCATAAATTTGTAAAAGATGAGTCACCTCGCTCAAAAGATCATCTATTTCAATATTGTTGCGGAAGTTCATGGAGAGTCTTCTTCCCACTAGTGGGTTCCTTTTGCATTTCCCATCTTCACTAGCAGCATGGGTTTTTCGAAAATGTTGAACAATTTTTCGCATTGTGTGTGGATAATTTAGCTGAAACCCATTTAAAAGCCAT
>JAQIXX010008072.1:0-10083 GCA_034700605.1 Willowsia nigromaculata | reverse complement strand
TTTAGATTGAATTATGCTTTATCTTCAAATTATGCTTTATGATGCTTTTATGCTTTATGAAGTTCGCGAAACAAATATCTTTCATATTATCTTTCGTTCATTCCAAACATAAGTTGGAAACCAATAGGTAGAAGCTATGTTATGCTTTATGATGCTTTAATGCTCATTGGTTTCCTTGTTCATAACCAAATACGTTGCAACTTCCTCCAACAATTCCTTTGCCTTGTCAAGTGGCGTCTTACCTTCACTGTCTAATTGCTTTGCATTCACACTATGAGAACAAATGTAACGAACAGTCTTTACACTTGTTTCTTTTACTGATAAGTGAATGGCGTTCTCTCCTTTGTTATTTGTGTGAAAACAGTTTGCTTCACGTTCTACTAGTGTCCTTAAAACATTAACTGGCTGTCCACCTTTTATTGCTGCAAACAACAAGTTGTTCCCGGAACCGTCCATAATG
The DNA here is from genome assembly GCA_034700605.1 of Willowsia nigromaculata. Lineage (NCBI taxonomy): Eukaryota > Metazoa > Arthropoda > Collembola > Entomobryomorpha > Entomobryidae > Willowsia > Willowsia nigromaculata. The sequence continues at coordinate 9,623 of JAQIXX010008072.1, read as the reverse complement.
TTGATGTCAAATCCTGGTATTCCAAACAGCATGTCTAAATCTTCGGGTCGAAGTTCATTACCTTGAAACCGAATGTGTATGGGAGTTTCCCCTTCTGGGTTTTGCTTCCAAAGAATATCTGCCAAAATGCCATACTCATTTATTACAAATTTACAAAATTCGTAAAAATCGTCAGGTCCCATTTTTGACGCTGCTATATGAAATACGGTGTCACCACGACTGTTGACGTCAAAAACGTTAGCATTATTTGCAACAAAAAATTTAACCATGACTAAATATTTAGCAGAAGAAATAAGTGGCGTACATCCTTTATTATCAGTCTCTTCCATTGATAAGCCACATGACAAAAAATATTCAGCTAGTTTCACATTTCCTCGATTTCAAACTAAATGCAGGAGACTCTGTCCTTCTTTGTTTCTTGATTGCAAATTTGCTCCAAAGTCAACAATTTTGTCAATTAAATCAAATGACTGATCACCGTTTACAGCTGCACAGAGTAGAGTATTTCCCCTTTCATCCACACTGTTGGGATCTATTTCCGTTACTTCCAAAATCGTTTTCAAAGCTTGTACGCTAATTTGGGTTTGCAATTCTGTCCAATATTTACTTAAAATATGATTCAACAGATATTCTGATTTGAAAATTTCCAAAAGCTTTCCTTCTTCTTTAAGAAACAGTATGAGTTCTTCAAACTCTTCTGATGACATGTAAAATGTTGCAATTTCTATGAACTCTCTGTGTCCAGCTTTTGATCTTACATTTGCCTTTTTGTTAACAAGATACTTTATTAAGTTAATATGGACTTCTTCTACAACCAGTGGACTTTCAAACCGCTTATTGTGGTTATCGTAAGCTTGTTCATCTATTAAAGATTCGCTTTCATCTAGTCGAAAAAGTAAATCACAAATCTCTATTCTTTTTCTTATATTCTCCTCAGTTTCGTGTTGAGTGTGCGCAACGCAGTAGTACAAAAGCTGTCTTGACTTCACTGAAAATAGTCGGCCAAGATATTCTACCATTTCATAGTCCGCGTTTCTTACAGCATTATGAAAAGGAATATGAATTCCCGCAGGCTGGTCAAGATTTTCTCCTATTAAAATCCTCCACTGAAAGCAGCTTTCTAATAAGTCAAAACATTCTTTTAACATTCCAGTCGATTTTGCAGATGCCAGGTGTAGTAGTTCTGAAGACGGTAACATATTAGTATTAATTTCACCCCTATCATCGTACCCAGTCAAGTCTTCAGTATAAAGGTACTCATTGAAAGTCATAATTCTTTCCATATCTCCAAACATGCGTTGTCGGTATACTTCTAAAAGCTGCGTGTCAAATAATAAGAGTACTTCCTTTACAAATCGCAATATATGCACACAGTCACAAGAAACACATGAATTCAGCAGATCATGCAAATCTCTTGGTTGATATGTAGTGGAAAATATTTCTACTACTTTCTTGTCAGCAGGGGTAAGTTTAAATGCTTGCAAGTTCTCACTTAAGAATAATGCTATCAAAGGGTTTTTAAATTTTGTAGCGTAAAAATTACGAATGTACACTATCCAACTTTTAGATTCAAATCCAAACCAGTTTACATTAGAACGATAATATTTGCCGTCCTTATATCCTTTCAAAATTTCGAACATCAACTGAAAAATGTTTTCCCGGAAATTCTGTTCAAGCAGAATTGTATTTCTACAAACTCCAGTAACTACTTGTCCAAAAAGTTCTGAAACTAAAAATTCAGCAATAGTGCGATGAACAAATTGTGTTTCTCCTTTGACTCTAGTATCATCAGGTTCCAAGATTCCAAATTGAAAAATTTTGTCCAATGGAAAGTTTTCATCTACGTCACTTAAAAGTGCATATTCAGGTGCGAGTTCTGGAAAGAGCAACTGGATGGCCTTCCAAACATGATATTCTCGAACTTTATCGAAGTCGAATTTTTCGTCTCCCCTATCCAGACTTAGGAGCATTCTGTGGTCAATATATTTTTGGTATTTCATCTGCACAAAGTTGATTACGGAAACTGCTGATTGAACTATGCTTTTCGAATGATAAACTTTCGGGGTGTTAGCATCCTCTCTTTTACTAAGGCTAAGATCCACAAATGTTTGGAATAAATTATACAGAGAGGTAGATTTCGTAGTTTCAAGTGTCTCAGGTGGGATCTGTCTCCTTAAGTCGGAGTAAAGACGAGCCTGGTTCAAATTCACTTTCGCGAGCAGATAGCACTGCAACGGGATACCCATTAATTCTCGCTCATGTTTGGGCAAAAGTTCTTCTAGTTTCTCTAAAGAAATTTTGGCGTATTTAAATAGTCTTTTTGAACAAGTTATATTTTCAGGTGCTGTGATATATTCTCTCCAATAGTTTTTCAAGTATGATATTTGGTTGTCCTCAGTAAAAGGTACAATGTCATACGCAATCACTCTAAATGTTTTCTCAAGATCCGTCCGCATATGTGAACGGGCAGTGATCAATATTTTGGTGATGTAATCAGACTGAGTAATGGTTCTAAGAAACTCTCTCATCCAGTTAACATCTTTATGTGGGATTTCATCAAATCCATCGAAACACAAGACAACAGACACACATTTATTTTTAATAATATGAAGCAAGATCGCTTCCGCTGTTTCAGATGGACAGACGTATTTCACTATCAGTTGAATTGCTTGAGTGTCGTTAGTTATATTTGGAAAGGGCTTAAGAATGATTTTCATAAATTGGGAAAGCGGTAGAAATGCCACAACCGATTTATTTTGAGAAAATTCTGATATCTTTCCTCCAAGATTAGCTAGAAGAAGGGATTTCCCCATTCCAGGTGAATCACAAATGCAAATTCCACGTGAAAATTGGCTTGTAGCTTCTTGTTCACGAATAAATTCTTGCTCACTTTTAGATACACTTGTTCCATGATAAAGGTATTTATGTAAAATTTGCGATGTGCCACTAGTTTCAATCATAACAAACTCTTCCTCTTCATATCCAATAAGATGTACTGGAACATCTTTGGCATGCGCCAATTTGGAAATTTCTTCCCAGTCAACTCTACTTTTAAGAGTGATAAATCGCTCATTGTCAGTGAGTTTAGTTAATTGTGTGGTAGATTTAACAGTACGATAAGGCTTCACTAGTTCTGTGAGTTTGGGTCTGGAGATTCCGTCAAAGACAAAAATGTCTAAACAAGTTTCCTTAAATATATTTCGATCAATTTTTATCCGTTTTGACAAAGATCGATCAATATAGTATGGCACAGGCTTTGGAATCGTGGGTTTTACGAGTTGTAAAGCATTTTTAAACTTTTGTGCCCCTAAGACCACCTCATGAAACTCTTCCTTTGAAACAGCAGATATCAGCTTGTTCTTCAGCTCTTCTATGCAATTTTGTGGCATCAAGTCACGCAAAGGAAATTTCTTTCCCTCGTAGGAAACCTTCATATTTTGCAATCCAAATTGTGAGACTCCATCAGCCAAGATAATAAACGCTTTTGATTGTTTCGTCTCATGAAAGGCTTTCAATAGTGCAGCATAACCGTTGACTCTTGTGCGAGCTAATTCATAGAGACGGTATGCCTTGCTTGTATCATCCTGAATTCCTTTCTGAAAAGCAATAAAATAAATTTAATCAAATTAGTAGTACATTTTTTATACTAGCTATGTTTATACGAAAATTTCTGTATCATTACTCACTATACTGCTTGCATTAACTTTGGCAAATATTTTCAGTTTTTCAAGTAATGCAATAACTACTGCATTACAATTTGTAGCATCAATTAGTGTGTCCAGATTGCTCGTAATTTATTCTATTTGCCACTGCTCCATCGTTCTATTTGATACCTGCATGAAAAAATATGAAATATTTCAATTCGTATTCTAACTAAATTTTTGAAATATCAAATTATTTATTTAGTACTGAAATTACTTATAATATATTTTGACTTTTTTGTTTTATGACAAATTGATAATTAGAGTACTGAAAATTTAAATTTTCTTCTATTGCAGTTTTAAAACATTTTCTCACAAATAAAATATGAAATGGATTTCGTCACATAACCAAATTGTATATGAATTTAGCTCCATTATTTTCCTTACATTTTAAATTAGTGTATAAATGTCAGAAACATTATGGACACAGCTGATAAAACCGCAAACGTGCAGATTTACAAGTTCTATTCATTTTAATGTCAAATCAACCTACAGCAACTTGTTGTTAAAAAGCAAGCTAGTAGCATTGATAGGTATTTGTGTAAATTTTTTAAGTGTAAAAAGCTTATAGATAAATGACATGAGAACACCACGACTGATAAGAAGTCACTATTACATGCTTCAGTTTCATTTATTCCAATTGGTACACAACCTACCACAGCAAATAAGCATGTGAGAATGATCAGCTTTTGGTGATGTAATGTTTTTTGCTTTAAAAGTACGCCAATACATATACAAAATGAATAATGTCATAATTATCAATTTTCCAAAGCAATATTTTTAACACATATGCATTCATGAGTTAAAAATAAAGACTTCAATTCATCGTAGTATGATATGACGAGATGTATAACATAATGTACTCAATGCTGCTGATAACATATTCCGTTTCTGGAGTATACATGAAGTCCGTAGAAGAAGTATATAGTTTATTAAAATCCAGACTTAAAAATTTTAAAAGATAAGTCATACCAAGCTGCAGTCAAATGTGAAGTGTTTTTGATGATTTAGCAAGAGTATCTACGTAAATGAAGTAAAAAGAGTAATGAATTCAAGTGCCAAGCACATTGGACGGTATATTATGTCATATTTTGTTGCTGCCGAATGACAAGAATTTACAATGTGTGGTATACCTATAAATATTTTTTGAAAGGCAACCAAGCAAAGCTTGCCCCTTGGCAAGTTTTGAATCTCTCTCGACACACTTGCACTTACACTAAATGTAGATGAATAAACTACCCACGTAATCTTTTTACCAACAATGTTTTGTGTATTTCCAAAGCATCCTGATTTGTACTCATAAAAAGTTTTCTTGCACTAATCAAGAAATGAATATTTATTTTAGATTTACATGTTAAATTATATGAACTACAGCTATTATATGATTTCATACCGTAATACCTAGAAAATCGAAATAAATCAAAAACTTTGAATATTGTTAATCTGAATATCAAATATTTCTGGATACGCTTTCAATAAAATTTTTGGCACAATATTAAACAATTAATTAAGACTACAGACATATTGTGATAAATATAATACTCTCTGATACATCTCCATGTTATGAAATGATTATCCGTCAAATGTTTACAATTTCTCAATACAATGCTTTAAAAATAAATACATTTTTAAGCTCCAGGACAATTTTAAGAGAAAGTTTATGTTTTGCTAATAAGAAATTCATTCCCTAAATTTCAGATTTTAAGGTCAAAGTATTTCCGTTACAGAATTTGAAATGCGTATAGGTATACTCCTTTTGAAATGATGTGATAGAAAGGGGGCCTTAAAACGACAAAAATTTTGGTAAAGACTATTCATAAATTCAGCTTTCAAAGCAAAATTTTTTTACCATAGCTGATACGACAGTTTTACAGTTTTATTTTGCAACTGCATACATTCAGGCATCCGCAGTTATAATTATAATCTGAAGTCCAAACCGTGCATCTTAGTGCCTTTATGAATATAAACAACAAATCATGAAAGTTTTGATATGTTATCAAGACGATAAATTCCAGTTCCAGTCATTGAAACCAGTCGAGTCAGAACCATTCCAGTCATATGTAGCATGTATTTTATTGGTATAATTAATGAATACCCTAAAGCCTAAAGGTTTAGACTAAAACCAGGGAATTTTGACATTTGTGAATTTGTCTATTTGAAACATCATAAAACAATATCCCCGAATAGTTTTATGCATATGCATTGATTTAATGAGTTTTGTTACCTTTTCCAATACTGTTGTTACATGTTACATTGTAAATTTTGTGCGAAATGTTACTAAATAAAAATACTAGACTATTTGTGACCAAGAGATTAGATATAATTCAATTTAATGTTAATTTTTTGTATAATTTTCAATTTAAATACTAGTAGAAGTATAAACAAGCACATCAAATAATATAGTGGACTGTAAATTCTTGATAAAATAGTTAATGTTTAAGAAATTTAATTCTAGTAAATACCTGATTTAATTTTCGGAAAGTAGATATATTCATATTATCTCGGTGTAATGACAAAAATTATGTGTAATCTTTCACTTTTGATAGCTGAAATGTTTGCATATTATCAGTATGTGTTTGTGTACACCTAGTTTGGTGTAAATCCGTCTGTCCAATCCGTCCAGCAGTTTTAGAGAAATCGTGTACTGGGTGTACTTACAGATAGACATACAGACAGGACATATAAAACAACAACTACCTACACACTTGGTGCAGTCGGTAGTATAATTTTTAGAATTAGAAAAAAATGAATGGAATATGGGAAATTTGTAAAATCAATTTGTTTAAAATAAATGGGTGGTGGGTGGAGAAACAGATGAGCAAAATGCGAGTCTAAACTTGTGCTCGTAAGCGATGAACGTTCCCCTTCCCACCAAAACCAGAGCTGAAGCAACAACAAAAACAAAACCAGATGATCTCCTGTCCCTCTACTCCTCACAGTCTGTCAAGTCAACACTGAACCACTTCTTCTCTTCAAAATTAATCACAATTAAGTAACCAATAATTAATTAATGTGATAGTTAACAGATAGCCAAAGAACTGACGAATAATTGAAGTTCCTATTTTTGCTTAACTAATTATTGTGGGGGTGGTGCTTTAAAATTAAAATTGATTTCTGATTCTCTACAAAAGTGTCGATCTCAACAAACCAATAATTTGGGGGAAAGGTAAACAGAAAAGATAATTAATTGTTAATTGTAGTGCTTATAAAATTGAATTCCGGATGTGCACTTATGTATGTGATTGTGATTGACAGTTAAGTTAACCGTTTTAATTAATTTTAATTAATTATTTTTTTGGTGCTGCTAGGCTTCTGGGAATAGAGATCATTGGTAATTGGATTCCTCATACCCCCTCCCCCCACTCTGAACACCAGGGGAAATAATGGAGGATCGAGAGGAGGATGAAATCGTTGTGGTGAAGAGAGAGCTGGATAAAGTGCTGAAGCAGGAAGTTGAAAGTGACAGTGATAATTACCAAGACTCCGATTACGAACCAACTGAGGATGATTACAGTGAAGTGGTCTTTGAGCCAGTGGAGACGAGGAAGGGGAGGCGATCTAGAGGGGGATCAGGGGTTGATGCTGCCGCCAAACTGGACAGGAGACGTGAACTGGATCGGAATCGAAAGCGGGAGTTGAGGGCGAGACAAAGGAAGATGGGGAATAGTGGGGGAGGATCCTCGGCATCTTGTCGGTCATCAAGGAGATCCAAATCTGGTGGAACTCCAATTAAAAAGGAGAATTCAGAGGATGATGAAGACCAACAGGCGAAACTTGAGAGGCGACGGGAACTGAACAGGGAGCGAATGAGGAGGAAGAGGGAGGAGCTCAGAAAAATTGTGAGTGGTGAGGTGGAAGCTACTGAGGAGGAAAAAGAGGAGGCTATCGCACGACTTAAAAGGAATCAGGGTTCGGGAAGGACGAAATCACAGAATTCGGACACTGATTCTGAAAAAGAGAGACGAATTCAGAGGCGGCGGGAGGCGGATCGCCTCAAGAAGAGGGAACAAAGGGCCAAGTGGAGGGCGGAGGGATTAAACGCCAAGGGCCTTCCAATTGGGACACCTGTCGCCCGATCGAAAAAGGCCAGATCGGAGGAGGAGCTCTCTTCCGACGCAACTCCAATCAAAAAGGAGAATATAGACTTGGAAGACCTTGAAGCCCGAGCTAAGAGACGCCGGGAGTTGGACCGAGTTCGAAAAAAGCAGTTCAGGGAACGCCTCCACAAAGTCTCGAAGGGGGAGGAGGTCGACAGTTCTCTGACGGAGGAGCAGACGAGGAAACTCGCCGAAAAGATAGAAAAACGGAGGGAGGCAGATCGCCTCAAAAAGAGGGAACAACGTGCCAAGTGGAAGGAGGAAGGATTGAACGCCCAGGGTCTCCCATATTCTTCCTTCAGGATAGTCAGGGAGGAGGAACTCATCTGTCAATTGTGCTCCAAAAAGTTCAAAACCAGACAACAAGCACGACGCCACCAGGACACAATTCATGCTGAGGAGCGTCCCTTCTTGTGTACCACTTGTCCAAAATCCTTTGCCTCAGAAGCGCTACTTCGCACCCATGAGAGGGTTCAACACTCCAGTCCCATCCCCTGCCGGAAGGGTTGTGGCGCCTTCCTCAAAGGCACCACGAGTCGTAAACATCATGAGAATAAGTGTGATGGGACGGGGACACCAGTTCTGAAAATCTCGAAAATTTATCACCCCAATGAGGATGACTCCTACAAGTACGCGGGGATGACTCCGGAGGAGGCGACAAAGGCGAGGAAGAGGGACGCACACAGGAGGTGGAGGGAAAAGAAACAGGCCACCATTCAGAAACTGGTGGAGGGTGGGATGTCCCTTGAAGCGGTTGGTGGAGAGTTTTATGAAAGCTTAATTTTTCATTAAAAGTCTTAAATAATGTTTGGTTTCGAACTTTAATTTTTGAACAGGCTCGAGCTCAAGTTGAACCACGAAAGAAGCAACAGCCAAGTCATGCCTCCCAACAGGTTCGATTGGCGAAGTCGAGACTTCAGAGGCGACCACGACCACGAGGACGACGACCAAGGAGGGAGAAAGGTGCACCGTTGACGGAGGAGGAGAAATTGAGAGTCTATCAGCGGAGAAAGCTGGATTGGCTGAGGAGGAAATTGAAGAGGCAGAGATTGCGAGACAGTGGAATCCCGATGGAGGAGGTAGATCAATTTGAACAATTTCCCTCGATAAATGTTTAGAGGATTGGACTTATTTTTTTAAATATCTAATTTATTTTCAGATGATGCCGCCAGAAAAGCGCCAGAAAGAGCTACTCATGGCGCGAGTAAAATGGGCCAGGCATAACTTGCGAAAGCAGTTGGAGAAAGCCGGTGTCCATCCCGAAGAAATAAAGAGGAGAACAGAGGCGATCACCCTGGAAACATACCAGACATCCAATGACTTCCGACCTTACAAACCGCGACCGGATTTGCGCAGGCGTGTGGATCCCTCTGAAATCTCCAGGCTTGAGGCTGAACTGAAAATCACGAAGCGCAACACTGAGACCCCATCTAGATCCCCTCCGAAACGGAGTAGACGTAAAAATGTCGACACAAAAAAGGAGGTTCCATGCCCCCAGAACATTGCCACCTCTCAACCTTCCACATCTTCAGCTACGATGGAACACCTACAGTTTACTCCGTCTATTAACCAATCACATGTGGTCCCACCTCCCTCAATAGTCTACCCCCAACTTCAATACCATTCCATGGCTCAGTGGGGAGGAGGTCAATATTCCAGAACTGTACCCCCAGCCCCAGTTACTCAACCAACTTATCATCCTCAGGATACCAGCAGCAATACAAGTAGTCACCATGAATTTGGAGGCGACAGTGGCAGTTTTTATGGAGACGACGACGACAGGGACTACTCTCCTCCACCCCCATCTCCTCCACCCCCATCTCCT
>JAQIXX010008071.1:0-10084 GCA_034700605.1 Willowsia nigromaculata | reverse complement strand
GAGCAGGTATGCATATAATATGTAACATAAATATTTGGATATCAGGTAACATGTAAGTATTTCACTGTATATTCTACAAATTCCATCTTCACATTTCATTGTAAGCACATTGTTTTGAAGTGTCACGTCTCTAAGCCACCCGGCTTTTAGTAGGATACATGCGAAAAGTAGGAGAAAGTATTCATGATAAGATAATAACAGCCTTCAATACTAGCTTACATTTCTAAGTTATTGGACAAGGAAATCGTAAAGGAGTTTATTAGGTTTTAATGGAAGGTGGGCCCAGAACGGACCCTTAAAAATCATATATCATTCGAAAGCCCTTGTCACGCTCTACAAGAATGTCAATGGGCACAAGTCTCTAAAGTGCTGTACAAGACCATTTTTGGCCCTTTGAAGTTTGGATTTGAACATGGGCGTAAATGGGGCCAAAAATGATGTTCATTATGAACTGTAATTCTTGTTTTTGTAATGCCGCGTTTTAAGAGCAAAATAGCGTTTAGAGTGAAAATTAATGTATTGGTGCTAATATTGAATGCATTCCCGACAATTACAACTCATAATTGATATTAATTGTCAATAAGTCAAAAACACCTAATTCAGCACCACATTTGGCCCCATTTACGCCCATGTTAAAATCCGAACTTCAAAGGGCCAAAAATGGTCTTGTGCAGCACTTTAGAGACTTGTGCCCATTGACATTCTTGTACAGCGTGACAAGGGCTTTTGAATGATATATGATTTGTAAGGGTCCGTTCTGGGCCCACCTTCCATTAAAACCTAATATGGCCCTTTCGCGATGCCATTCGTTTCGTATGTTGATAATTGCAAAGAAGAATTGGGGGCTAACTAATGAAAGGGTTGTTTTTGGGTCACGGAAAAAGGTGCCGCCGTGATTGATCATCTGGGCTGTGATTTGCATGTGGAACCATATGATTTCCTACTGGCAAAAACAGGCATTAAATAACTTCACTTCTAGATATAAGTTGAATGGTTGGTAATGTCCATTGTTTCGATTTATAAGCAAAAGAAAATTACATTAATATTTTTGAGTTCTTTGGCTTTTTAAGGTGCTATAGTAGGCTAATTTCACGCTAACTTTGTGTTATTTATTTGTGAAGTCGCAAAAAGTCAACCAGCAGTATAAATTATTTACTTCCACGTTATTGAGCTATTCCCGTGGAGAATTTGATGATTTCGGAAAGCAAAAATCCTGAAACCACACTAACCTCAAATGTTTTTTTTTTTGGAAATTGCCACAGTCACACGCCAGGAAATGTATTGTATTGTATTGTATCTTTATCTACGTCTTATTCAGTGACAACAAATAGCTGATTTCCAACCATAAGAATACTAAATCAGGGCGAGATTGTTCACCGTTAGAAGTATCCTACCTAGCCACATTGTCTAAAACTAATGCTGTCATTTTCTTTCAATATTTAGCACACCTTTCTTTACGGGCGGCATCATTTTATGATCCTAGTGAGGTTTTCAAATTTTAGCAGGTAATTTCCAGAGATGATGTATAACTTTTGTTAAGTCTTTAATTGCTAAAAAAATAACTTGCCTAAATTTGGGGGCCTGAAAGATTTTCATTATTATACATTTATGATCTATTATTCAGTATCTTAGCCCTAGTCACCTATTAAAAATTATATTTTTCTGTTTTTCATCAACACTTTAAGATTGTTGTTTCACAATTCTTGCATAAATTTACAGTCATAAATTTATGAAAAATGTAAGTATTTCCTTTGTTTTGATTTCAATGTACTTGAAAGGCTCTCGCTTCTTCAGAGCTTAAGCCATTTGAAATGAAAGGTGGAAATTTATTGTTTTCAACCTGCCATTAAGTCTTTGAATCTCAGATTTTAACTGTTTTTGGGCGGCGGACCCCATTGTCCATTGTTTTATGTGCACTGAATGTGCTAAAACAAAAGTTTCAATTCTATCGAAAACATATTGGTTTTCTGCTCAAGCCAATCTGTTCTTGGAAAGTCAAAGAATTTCTATAGAATGATTTGAAAAGATTAAATTTATTGCGTTATTCTTTGATCTGTGTGTTTCACAAAGTCCAACCAACAGGCTTGGGATACAAAATGGGCATAATAGCTTTTCCGGATCATATCATAAATATAAATTATCTTTCAATTCTAAATTTCGCTTGTAAAGTCGTCGAGAGTTGTGAAAACTTCTGTTTGTGTTTGAACGAGGCCATGAATATCAGATGGAATGGAATGTCATGCCATAAATATTTTTTGTGTCTTCCTCCCTTCAAAAACAAAGGCATACGAGTCTTTGCACAGTTTCCTTAAGATTTAAATTCCACTCCAGCAAGAACTGGAAGAAAGTGGAGTATGGATGAACAAAGCACAGGGAAAGTGTATTCAGATCTCCAAAAGCATAGCTTAAACGATTGCTTTGTAAAGCCACAATACATTTTATGAACCAACACGTGAAGAAAGTTTGGTTTTTTGGAAAATTTTCCTTTAAAATCAATGTTTGTAGGACTGATGCTGTTAGTATGTCCTTGTTCATGGTTGGAGAGTGTGCTGCGAGTGCTGCCTGTTTTGTGCAATTTGGGCTTACACGAAACTTTACAAAATCTCAGATTTTAAGATAATTAATACCGTGCATTTTTGAATTTACTAATTTTTAACTCTCTTTGATTACAGATGAACTTTGACGTCGTTAACGAATGTCCTAAGAATCTTTGGCCCAAATTAAAGCTGCACTAATCTTGGACCATGCGTTGCAATGTGAAAAATATCAATTGGCGAACAATTTTTTGTGGAAAATTGTCAACAATGAATTTAGTCTTAAACAAGTTGTAACAGTAGTTTCGCAAAAAGTTTTGTGCATTTGTGTCAGTTGTTGAAATCTGAGATTTGATTTTTCCAGTCCAAACATAGTATTCTCTCAGGATGGATCGGGATGAAATTGGTAAGTAAAATGGTCTTTTACTACTACTACTACTAACTAGTAAGAAATTTTGCAGTAGCATGCTAAAACTACAGTATGTTTTCAAAAATCATTACCAAACCAATGGCCAATATACAATGTAACACTAAAAGTACATAACCGAGTTGAGTTTTTATAGAAGAATTGATTTGCTGGTTTTTCTTCTAACTCTTGGGTCATTTTCCGAAATTCCTTCCTCCGACATGAAATTTTTGTGTTTGCTTAAGAGAATATGCGTAATACTTACACCGGATACATGTTGAACAATTAATAACTTTTTAAAGATTTCTGCATCAGTATCATCGATCATCATCTCGCATAACCCGCCATGAGTTTGTTTCCATTTCTACAATTTGCTGCTGCTTATCCCTCTTGTGGCTACTCTCCACTGTACACACTTGGAGCAAGTGTGTATTTAATCCTTTCTAAGGAGTAGTAAAAATGGGTGCAAAAATTAAGAGAAAAGTATTTGCTGCCTATTTATTTCATGAGTATTTTATGTTGTGTGCTTCAAGAGGGATCGTAACCAATCTTTCCATTTTCTTGTCATCTTGAGCTGCTCTAGTATCCTTGAAAAATGTAAGTGCTCACTCGAGTCACATCAGGAATAAAATAAAATATGCTTTAAATTAATTACTTAATCCTTGGCTCGACTCTCTTTTACTGGAAAGATATTAAGCGACTTGAAAATACAATGCATATAATAGTCCATATCATATTTCTTCTGTTTTTAGATGTGCGGAGCTGTAAATACTTGTGTTTGTGAACAAAGGCATGAATATCAGATGAAACAGCTTTGCCATAAATAAATTCTCAGGCTTTCTCTTTCGTGAGAAACAACAACATGAAATACTAAACCCAATTTTCACATCTCTCAGGAAAGCTAGGCTTTGTGAGAAGTAAGAAGTGAAATGTGGTCGTCGACTAGAAAAGGAATTTTGAAGTCTGAAAAGAATGGTCTACTAGACTCCTCTCAGTATTCTATACAGTGGTAAGGACATGACGTGCGATAAAAACCAAAACTGCTGGGCATATTGTCTCAAATTTTCCCAGACATGTGTATTTGGGGAAAACTTATCCATTTTTTGTGTATGGTTTGCTATGGAAATCCACATAAATTCTATAATGGAATGTAGCCGTAAAATTATGTTTGCATATCTTAAAATCTGGGGTTATTGCCTTTCAAAAATTAAGAGATTTGATTAAATACTGAAAGTACAAAAATGGCAAGAAATTCCGAAAGAATTAGCAGTTTTATAGATGAGCATTTTAAAAATTTGTCTAAGCAAGTCTTGCCAAAGGAGCTGCAAAATCTGTTCCTCATCTAAAACTTGATTCCATTTATAAATAAACCCGAATAAAAATGTTAACCCAGCATGTGATTTACTGAATTTTTTCTCTCTCGTAAAAATACCTTATGACCTCCCCAATACATACGACTTTATTTGCTGCAAGTAAATCCAGATAATTACGTCTCTAGTAATTTGTCACAATTTATTAAATAATCGAAGCAATGAGTTTATTAGAATAACATTAGTCTCAATTACATCATTAATCAAGTACCTGGAACCGCGGGGGTTCAAAGTTTCCGGAATGAAAGCTAAAACGCGTAGCTACACTTAATTACTGTAAACAATTTTCTTACTTTATTCGTATACCAGCTTTGTTTGCCGTAATTTTGTGTAAAAATGAATACATTTGCATTTGTATTTGGACAATCTGGTAATTCAAGAATTGTAGTATTAGTAGCTCATGTCTTTCATTAAATCCTATTTACGAAATAATATTTTAGCTTACCAAAATGCAATCATGTACATCACACATTTCCTTCAAAATGTTGAGTTCTCATATTTTGAAATAATAGAAGTATTTATAGGCATAGTCATTCGCAATTTGTTTATGTCGATACGTTGTATTGAGAGAATTTTAGTCATTCAATTGACAAAACATTACAGCAGAGCATATAACCACTACATGTAAAAAAAATCCCATCACACTACCATTAAAAGTGTCTAAAAATAACACCATGCAGTTAGAACTTTTGTTGGGTGAAAGTTTTCTGAAAACTTTGTAGCCTCCTCATTCATCCTATAAACTTTTACATTTTAGCCTTCATACCAATAACTATTATGCATCAACAGAAAAAAACAAAAGATCCTAGAGAATTGTTTACAACACATATCATTATCGCAAAAAGAGTTTGCTACACATGCAGTAGAGTAAAACGTAAGTAACTCGTGCAGCTCATGCCGCGACCACGTGTTGGCTATTATATTTTTTAGATTGTTTTTATGCCGTTGTTGATTATGGCTCAAAATGACGATAGTAAGTATTTGGTCATGTTAGCGAATAAAATGTACACTGGACACGAAGATTTTGAATAAATTTTTTTAAGATAAACTTTGTCTCGCTTAAAAATATTACAAATCACTAGCATTTTTGCTTTGGTATCTCAAAAGCCAAGATATTGTAAGAAGGAACATATTTTATTAAAGGTAGTGTATTTCCGGTTTTACAGGACGCATCATATCGCTCGTTTAGTATACAAATGATTTCCCGTGATTAAATTCATCTTTAAACATTTTAGCTGTTTTATTTACTGGTTTAGCTTTGAAACCTCTATCTGAAACTCCACTTTTTTTAAATTAAATGTCTTGAGAACCGGAGAGCATAATCTGTAATTTTATGAACATCGCAAACCCTTCCTTGAGATTATCAAAACAAACCAATATCCGGTGAGAAAGCAACAAAATGTTAAAACCCAATCTAAATACTTTCTTTTGTAAATCGTGCTTAGAATATTCAAAATAAACTAAACTGAAGATCCTTCCCACAGAAATTCCTTGATCTCGCAAAATCCAATTTTATTATGTACACTCCACTGCCTATCCAATTTATCTATCAGCTAGTGTCTCAACATGTGCACTTTCCTCCTTTAAAATAGCCAAAATCCGTTTACTGACCAAAACAAAAAGGAGAAAAATGAAATTTGCATTTAAATCGGGATAAGGCACCCACTTTTGTGTTCACTTGTCAATACTGTCATTAATCATGACATAAGAAATCACAATGAAGGGGTTTTGCGAGATTAAATCAGACATTCAAAAATGGAAATGAAACTAATTTCTCTAGTTTCAAGAACATTCGTAGTACATTCCAGAAATGTTGCTTCAGAACAGAAAAATTATAACCTAGAATGAAAAACTTTTTTACCTTCAATTTTATGCTCACAATATCGAAATATGAAGTTCCTGTAAATCATTTCATTGAAGCCATTTCCATATTTTTATTTTCACTCAAAACGTTTTGCAGCTCTTTTCATGCTCTTAAAAGCCTTCACTAAACATCGAAGAGTCACAATTGGCTTCAATAGCCGAGCAAAGGGACCAGCAACGGATACTTATTGTCTGAGAATATTAGAAAATCGAAGAGATACGAGGCTACTTTCAACTACGATGGAGAAAGCGGGAGAGCCCATCCTGAAAGATAGGCATAATTTATTTGTGGAGAAAGGAGCACCGGTGTACACGCAACATCTTGCTCCTTCCATGCTCACTCAAGATACAAGTTGTAAATAGAAAGGAGACAAGAGAAGCAATATTAAAAAACGAAAACAGGAACCGCGAAAGCCTTTCCATTTCATAAAAACAGGACATTGGCTTATGAAACGATAAGTCATCTCCCACCATAGACAAGTCTGTAGGTACACTTCACTTTCACATTTTCTCTGACTAAGAAATGAACCCATAAATATATAGCCTTTTAGGTTTAAAACCACAGACTACAATTTAAAAAACCTCAGAAAATGCATTTTCTAAATTAGCCATACCAAGGATACCTGTTTTTAGTACAGTATTAAGGACCAAAAACATTTAAAAATTTGCAAAACCTAGAAAAAATTGGCTTGGCAAAATATTTTTGTAACTGAACCATAACTTGTGTTAGTTTAGGTTTTGGAAGCACTTCTACTTCTGGTTCTAAAGTTTCACCAGAATCCACTTTCAGTCTTTTTACCTTTCCCTCTACTCATGCTTTCACTCATAAAACTTTCAAGTTTCTGAGTTTTCAAGCCTTCCGTCTCCAATGCGGGGCACGAGCAGAGAAAGTTACCAGAGCGGAAATTCTGCACATTCGGATGAGATATGGGGCCATTGTTCGTCGTCTGGAAGGAGAAAGTTGAGAGGAAACCACATCCTTAAAGATAAACAGGATTTATTCGAAGGAGAAAACATTTCCGGTGTACACTCAGCATCTTTACACGCTCTTGTTCATGTGCGCCCTCAACATGTCGTTGCAAATAAACAGGAGATAAAGGCAGAATATGAACAAATGAGATACGGGCTCAATAAAGCAACTCTTCAGAGAAGACTTTGTAGGGCTCCTTTGGTCTCCGAAAGTGCTTTCTAGCTGAAATGAGAAGAAAGAAAATTGAGACGATAAGTCAAGTGAAACATCTTAGAAGACACGGGGAGAAAAATTGTACATGAGTCTAACCTCATGTTGACCACAAGTAAAGAACTTGATTTCTTGTGTAAAACCGGAGCTTTAAAACTGAGATTACAGATCTTCAGACCAAGCATGTTTTACCTAAAAATGTGTCCTAGTTTTGAATTCAAAATTTTTGCACAATAATTTCCAATGCAAATTATCATGAATATTCACTAGAAAAATTAATGATGTTAGCCCTCTCATGCAAACCTGCCTGATATTTTTTATTCTGAATAGTACCAATTGAAATTATTTCTTGTTAGCGAACACTATCGTGTTTTAATTTGCACAAAGAAGCTACTTTGGTAAGTAACGTTTGGGTTGTAACTTTCATTAAAAAAAGAATAAATATAAATTGTTAAAAGGAAATCATTACACCATTTTATAGATATCTAAAGGATTGACAAGTTTTTATTCTTTTCGTTGTCTTTGTTTATTGGGTGTGTTAGCAAGCTCCACGTGTCCAATTATTAGAAATTAATGCGCACGATATTTAATTGAAATGACTTTAGTAGAAGCATGGATAATACTTTTTTGAAATTCTAAAGTAACCTTGTGAATTCTATCTGTGGAACCTGGAGCCCATGCAAGCATAAAAAGGACCTTGAATTTTTTAATTGCCTACTTTTCTCAATATTTGTATAAGAATACACGGGTAATGTATGTCCTCGATGGGAATTTTATAGCGAATGGAAAAACACAAACTTGTGAAATTTGTTTACCTCTGGTTCAAAAAATACAAGTATAAAATCCATACAACGCCATGAAACCAAAACATAAAACAAGTGTTTTGTTTTTGTAGGTCGCAGTAAATATGGATGAACGCACGCAACCACAGTTTGCATGTTAAGCCTAAAGTAATAGCCAACTTTAAGCGCTATTTGTAGTCTCCTTTGTAACATGCGATCTAAAATGTTGAAAAAGCCAGACTGCTTGTCGTTTTCCATATGTTGTACTTTACTATTTCTCACAGATATTATTTGTCATGAAATTTAGACAAAACATTATTGTCCCAAGCTCAGATAGTTTTATAAGAATATTCACATGTGGAAAAAAGGAACAAACTGAAACAAAAACAACTCCCTATATCCGGTTAGCTTAAATTGTTATCTAAGCAACCATTCATATGGAAACAAAAGAGACATGGTTTTTCATTTACTCGTAAATGCAGGTAAGCTTACCAAAGTAAAAAATATTGTAGTTGTTGATATACTGAAACTCCGTGTTCTCCTCTCCACGTTTTGAGCTACACGTCGCTGATTTAAAAAAGTCAAGTAAGAGCTTCTAGTGATTCCCATCATACCGCTTGTCTTCATTGTAAAAACCAATGTAAAATAAATTTGACCACCAATCTGTCATCTTGTCTGTTACATAATTTATCGTGAAAGAGAAAGAGCTTTCAATACAATATTTATCAACGTTTCGGGAAAATATAATCTTAAAAATGGGGAAAATTTTTGTTTCAAGAATTCACAAGCTACTAAGTTACTACTCAGGTGGAGGTATAAGTAAGTGAAAGTAATTTCACTGTCCAGTCTAGGCTGATATCGATATAGTGAAATTATGATTGATTCGCATTTCGCGAAACATTAAATGATTTAGTGTTTAAAAAGGAGGCGAAAAAGTAGACAAGAGTAATTGTTATTGAAATGAAAGCTTGCTAGTGTCAGAAATAAATTTCAAGTGATATGTTGACTTTTACATGCCGGTGGCAGTTTTGGATTGTCAAAAAGCAAACACCGCATTGCACTGTAAATTCACATTGTGTCTGGAATTGAGTAGATTGAGTTGTCGCACCTTCACCAAAAGTAATTTAATTTCAATTCCATCAAGTGTTTGGAATTGTTCGCAGAAAAACTAATTTAAATCCGGTAACTCAACTTGCATATGCAAATAGGCATTTCGCCACTCGGAGTTTTCACAAAAAATCAATTGACTGGAAATTAAATTGTTACCGGAGCACTATTGAGCCAGGAAAACTAGTACATGCATAATTGATTATGACTGATGCTTTTCACCGGAATACCAAAACACGAGCAAATGTAAACTTTCGCAAATACAAAACTTTCATTTTGATCGTTTCTCATGCTAACTAATATTTCATAGAGATAACCCTCCTGTACTATTTAATTCATCGTTTTATATCTCGCAGCCAAAATACATACTAAAATACAAACTGTAAAGATGTTTGTCAACTTCATATCATATTTTGAGGGGGAAAATTATTATGACATACGTTTATTCACTCATGCTCATTACGCATTCATTATTATTTTGACATGTGTCAAGGACACAAGTTCATTATGTATTACGGCTTTTGTCAAAAAAATTCCAAACATTTCAAAGAACAAAATATCTCGTGAATTTTTTCGTACAATATATATAAGGTTGATTGTTTGTAAACACATGCGAAAATCTTTTAAATACTCTCTCGTTCATCAAACATATCTGGTCCCCTTCAAATTAAAATTAGCTAAATGACACTGAAGATCACCCTGTGCCACAATTAGAGTGTCAGGCATATCCAGAATATATGAAATTTTCATATCATATCCATATCAGATCATATCATACCCATATCATGTCATATCTATATATGCCTAAGATATGAATATGTATATGCCTTCTTGGATATGAT
>JAQIXX010008070.1:0-10085 GCA_034700605.1 Willowsia nigromaculata | reverse complement strand
GTGGGGTAGTGGGGTAGTGGGTAGTGGGTAGTGGAAACGCTAGGTAGTGGATTTTAGTAGGTCTCTTGTTGTCGTCTGTGCAAAAGGTTAAGCAACAAGAAATGAATCGTCCAGTAAAAGTTCACAAGCAAACAGTCGGTCAGCTTTTCAACAAATATCATTTTCCCTATTATAAATAGAGCTGCATCACATTTGTTCAGATATCATTTATAAACTGTGACTCTTCAAGACCCACTTAAAATCCGGTTTTTCCTTAACCAAAAACACAACGTAAAAACTGCAAAGCTTTACGTTAATATATCTATAAGTACATACTTTAAAAAAAAGCAAAAGTCGAGAAAATAAATTTTAAAGGTCCATTTACTCCTCAACGATAAATTGTTTCCTTGATTTAGAGTTTTAAAGTGAATTTTGGGACAACTTCATTGAAAATGGGAAACGCACAATCAGATCATGACGAGGATTTAGCTTGGGATGTGATCAAATGGTTTCCACTCGTAAATCTCTGTTATGGAACAGTGCGTTCGGCTGTGTACGCGGCAAAAGGGGATGGGAACAGGGCTTGCTTTTCCGGCTGTGAAGCACTTGCATGTGGAGTAGCGACCTCACTTGGAGGGCTTGGTGGTGGCTTTGTCGGAGCTGGAGTGTGTGCCACCATGGAAGCGATTACAATCCCTGTTAAACGTAAGTAAAAACTTATGTAAATTACTAATTATAAAAATTTAAATTGTCTTGAAATGCAAGGTATGTAATTCTGAAAATCTAATAAAATATTTTTTAATTATGTCTACAGGAATGCGGGATAACGAGTAGTAAAACACGGGAAGGGTCAACGAGTGTCTATTCATGAAAAATTTCAATAATTTAAAAATTATTTAAATTGCATGTGTCAAAAATCGCAATTATAATCAACCCAATCAAATAAGCTAGTTCTCATAATGCGAATTATTTTATGGTCCATTGGTTTCTTTCAGGGTACCACATAAAGTTCTTCTAAATAAACTGTTGTATTGTCATTAAAACTTGTTTTCAGTATCCACTTTTTTATATATGCAAGCTTAAATGATTACTAGAAACGACAAAGTTTACTCAAAGAATGCTCATAAACTCCGGGAACAACAGTGTATTTATTTATCTGGATGCTACTATATATTTTAGACTGCAGCCAACAGGCAGAAAATGAAACTCAGAAATGCATTCTGATTCATGAAAAATAATGTAAAAATATAAAGCGCAATGAGAAGGAATTCATAATAAAAGCAGTAAAGTGAATGATTTTTGCTCGGCACACAATCTTCCAGTGCTTGCGAGAAACATAATTTTTTTAGGTAAACATGTTAAGAATCAATTTACTATACTGTGAAATTGAATCATTTTGCATGATACTGTTTGAATATAATTTGAGAGGATAAATTATCAATGCTGATTATAAATTACGACTTTAGACTCGATAAGAAATTGACATTTCTATTCCGCCCGCAAAGCTGACACTTAAAAAATATATTTGATTTAAAAACATTTCAAAGTGTAATATTTAAAGCAGCTTTCTTGATAGAGAGCAATGAATTTCTTTAAAGGTGTGAAATATCAGTGATTCTCAATTTTTATTACAATTTTAGCAGTCCATATAATTCTTTAATACATGGATATCAAAATTTTGTCAAAGTTTCTGAAATTGCTTGATATCATAATATGGTAAATAAAATCAATTTTAAGGGATGAAATGGTGAAGACAAACAGCTTCTTGTTAATTCAGATCTTTTAATCTTTCAGTTGTCCTTATCTGGCATACCTAGAAGAAATTGTTAAGATTCTGCTATATTTTTGTAAATGACACACCGATTTGGCCATAAATAGGTTAAAAATTATTAACTGAAAAAAGCTAGTGCATTAAAATTCATTTGTTTCCATGAGTGTTCCTTCCGAAACTCATACAGTATTCACATTTTTGAAATCTTATCAAGAGAGAACTATTGATAATTATAATGCATTTTAGATGCACTATTGTATTTTGCTTACGTTTAATTGGAATGGTAGCAGCCTCACTGACACCTCCACCTACTAGGCCTCCAGCCACGGCACCCACCGGACCTCCAAGCCCTGCTCCAAGAACCGTCGCCATTCCAGTTCCTGCAGCACTTGTTATCGACAGCCCCGCCCTTTTCGAGTCTCCTTTTGCAGCGTAAACTACAGAACGGACAGCACCATAGCCTATATTCAAGCCAGGAATCCATTTGATAATGTCGTAGGCCAAGTCCTCGTCACGGTCGGATTGTGCGTTGCCCATTTTCCCAAAAATTCAAACACAATTTTTTTAAACCGAATTTTGTTCGTTTTTTTACTGTGGGTCTGGGTATTAGAGCTCATGAACTAAAGTTACTCTGCCACACTCTATTCACAGATGAAAATGATAGCAACCTTGTTTTCCCAGTTTATATGAGAGCCTGAGTGCGTTTGCTGCAGTCAGCTACTTTGCTTGTAAACTAAAAAGAAGCATCTGTGTTTTTCGTGTACATTTATGATCGTCTACTGCAAAAAGATGAGTCACTCTCACCCGATCAGTCTGTTAGAGAATCGTTTTCGTTGAGCTTCATAATTTTTCTTGATTTTTCATGAATGTTTGTATATTTGCAAGACAATGTGAAGCAGTAATGAAAAAGATGATTCAATCAATCTTATATATTGTTGCCTTCAGTGTACGAGAAATGAATGAGTGGGATTTACGTATGCAGGCATAACATATAGATATATACTTTTACTTTCCCATGTGGAACTTGAAGCCAAGACTTGTGAGTAATTACTGAATAAGAACGTTCATAATCTTTCGAAAGATTAGAATGATATACTTAAGACTCATTTTGATGCAGAAAGTTAATTAAAACTTAACTTTTAACTAAAAAGTCACTTTTAAAAATCTCGGTTTATCATGATATCACAACCTAGACTTATGTCGTGTGATAAATAAATATGGTTTTATCGAGCTCCATAATTATTCATAAAACCTAACAGGTGAACCTATATGGTTTTAATTCATATGACAATTTAACATGCATTGTGCTATCATCTATACATAAATTTCGGTATCTTGTGGCTTTGTATTTGTTCGTTTGCTGCTAATAGAGAAAATTGTGAAAACAGAATTCTGCTTGTGAGCTGATGTCCGATTAAAGTTTACTGATACTGAGAGAAAAGAGAATTTTCGTACTTGGATACTGCATGTGTTGCGATTTCTGCATTTCTCTGCAGGAAAGTCGTGTGTTTACCTACAAGCAAATCTGCACCTGGCTCCTCTTTACTATTTCAAAATTGACAAAAACTAATTTCATGTCGTAGTATCACTAGGTCACTGCAATATTCCATATGTTCTTCTTTATTTTACATACACTGACCAATCAATTGCTATCACTGAATTGGTTGACAGATATAAAAATTTATAAGGAAAATATAACACCAACACTATTATTAGTTTAATTTAAGAATAAATGCATTGCAATAATTTTAACAGGATTCTTTGTAGCGAATGCAAACAAAATATTTTGTGGTCATACTTCTTCGGGTTTTATTCCCAAATTACCTTATGACACTCTTAAAAATAAACTGGAGTAATTGCAACTTGTTTATTATGTCCTCTTTTTTGCCGTATGCTATCTTAAACGCAAATGATTTATTATTATTCCAGACTTGAATTTTCGGAAACTTATTGCTAGTGTTTTGTTAAGAGATTACATTTACTCTTCTTTATTGAATACAAGCTGCTTAATTATTTGTGCAGAGTAAGCAAACATTGTAATGAGATAATGAACAAAAGGTTAAGAGTGATACATTTAAACCGTTATGCGTTTTACTTCATTGGTTAACTCTATATTTTGATCAAAAGCAATTCCACCGATTTCACAAACGCAAACAGATTTGAAATATTTTATTTTCCCAACGAAAGACAAGGCTGATTTCTCTTAGATCAAATGTTCTAAAACTGCAAATCAAATAAAACAAATATAGTTTCTCCCAATTTAGAACTATAGTAATTCATTTAATCTAGGAAATTGAAAAAATGCAATCAATGGAAGGCGCTTACTAAAACTATAATATTTAAGTTTAGAGACCAGTGATATTGGTCAAATATTTTTTCTTTTAAAATTGTGATTTTTACAGGAAAAGTCACAACTTTTCTAATTGTCAACTAAAAATTTTCATTGCAAGTTGCTATGCACAAGACATAAATAAATATCTATAGAGAATTCACTACAAATGCAATACCTGAACATAATTTATGGGATAATTTCCTTCATATCATAAAGTAATTTCAAACCACATTTAGATATTTTAAATCCTAGAATCACATGATTTATATTCAACAACAAAACAAATTAGCAAGTGAATTAAAATATTAAGTCACTGAAAACTAAAAAAGATATGAGTGATGTTGATCCAGAGATCTTCCGAGTCCATATCGTGTCATCATCAGCTATTTACTCTAATGTCGTCCTGGAGACATAAAAGTTCCTAGTCCACTGCCTTGTAATTACCACTACACAAACAAAATTAAGAAGAAATACCATTTTGCGCTATTAAATTATGTAAAAGCTTAAATAGTTTTTTTCACCTTTCTCCAGGGCGCTTAGAATTTCCCGTTGATTCTTCCCAGCACTCTGCAATTTTTCCATGAGAGTCTCCTCCCTCAAGTTTGTGAAAAAACACAGTTCTTGATGTTAACGATTTTTAGGTTTCAAGTACAATACTAGTCAGTCCGTAACCAAATCTCTGTTCTTGCATTCTTACAAATTTATAAAAATACCTAACCAAAGCCTAATTAAAGTAATTAATATAACATATAATTAATTTTTGTTAAGGATGGAAGGCTGATAAATAAAATTACGCAATAGTGAATACTAACTATTCCCTTTATTATTTAGTAGCGGAGATCGTTAAATGAATTATGAGAGAACTTTCCACGTAGTCGTCTAAGGTGTAGTTGTATAAATTGGAAATCTTTCATTTTCAGAAATCCGCAATCTTTTTGGTTTAGAAGGAAGAACAGGAATTCGTCACACTATTTCATGAAAAAGACGAGACAATGGTCCATGAGTGGAGCACCGGAATATTGATGTCAAGCATGGAGTGAAATTTGTAGATGTGACGTAAAAACCAGTAAATATTTTGCTGCAAATGGGTGAAGTCTATAACTTTTTGTAAACCACCAATCGTTTTGAAAATTAAAGTTCAAAACATTCTTTTACAACCTCTGTAATGTATTCAGGTAAATAGAATGCATAGAATGCGGTTACTCTCAAAACACTAGTGATATTTTAAAATTCCAGTACCCGTGAAAGTCAACATCACTAGGATCATCAAATTGTTTGGCGTCTGATGTGACTTATCATCCCCAAACTTTGCTAATAGGAAAAATATGCATTTTTAAACATGTAAGGTGGAAGTTTTGGTTCGCTTAGTCAACCTATCCTAGCGGTCAATGGCTTCACTGAAAAGCGAAAGCGACATGCGACATTACACGTAACGTGGGCCATATCTAAAAACTGCGCACGAAACCAATGATTCCCTTATTCACGTGTGTTACAACCGCGTTTTCAGCAAAAGTTTGCCATTTTGGAAGTAAAATTAGCAATTTATGTTCAATTTATCATTTTGTTCCCTCAATTTTTTCGTATAAATGTCTGACCTTCTAGATTTAAATAGTCACAACTTTTAAAAACGGTCCCCTATCTGAAAACGGTTTTTAAAGAAAGAATTGTTGAAAACAATACTTTCAAACGATGCTACCTGTATGCACCTATTATGTAAAAGTATGCTCAAAAAATCATATTCTTTCAAGCCAAAATCGGCGTTCCCTCAATATTTTCGCTAAGTGTATTTCTGTACTTGTTTTATATATACTTGTTTCTACCAGAAAACTCAATTCGAACTAAATGCTTGTATTATGTGTTGTCTCCATGCCAATCATATAAGATCAAGAAATCTGCAATACAAAAATTTCAGAATTTTTATAAACATTTACCTTTTTAATGATTAGAAAGATCGTGTCCGACAAGTTTAAATGATTTCGATTTTATTTATAATATAAGCTAAGTTGAATCCAGTCTTTATCTTCCAGTGTTTATGAACTCCTCATGCTTAAAAATTTTTGTTACGTATCATTATGGTTGTACTCTCCAGTACATGTATATTATTAAGATGGTCTGTAGTATGCATTTATATATAAACAACGATGTATGTCTGTATGTATGTGTCAACTTCAATTTATTTTTTTATCGCCAACGAAGATTACAAACTTCTCCGAATTCACCGTGCATTTCCTAGTAGTCCAAAAATTTGAAAAGTTGTTTACAGATTGGACCTATAGGTTAAGCGAAGGAGAAATATTTCACCCAATATCATTTTACTCCTACGTTGTTATCAGAGGGAGGTCTCTAACTAAAACTTTATCACAAAAAAGTTGTACTCGGTAATCAAAGTACAGAGAAATAAACATGAACATTTTCTTACATCACGCATTAAGATTGAACGCAAGTTTGGATATAAATTCAATCAATTTTAAAGTGGAAGCAGATATTATCGTTGAGAGTGGCCAACGCAACGGCTCATAACTTATTCCATAAACCAGCCCATTTTGTCGAAAATATTTGGAAACAATGTATTTTCTACTTCATAATTTTGTTGTTTTTTAATGACGCGACAATGTTTGATTCAGTTTGAACTTAAATAAGATCAAAACAAATAGTTTGTGGATTTTATACGTTTTGTTTTACTAGAAACCACGGTCAAGAATATTCTTGTGGTGGTGGTTTGCGTCTACGTTGTAACAGCTCAAGAATCGAATAAGAGCGGAAACGAATCTTCTCCTTCTCCTCATTGTCGTCACAAAAGAGGCCTCGGGGGATTTCTCGCCGGTGCCGCAGCTGTCGCCACTGTAGCAGTTGACGTTTTCAATGAGCCCCGCACTGCTGTACAAAGAGGGGTTCTAAAGATGAGTCAAAATGTCTGCTGCCCTTCGGCATATAATGGAGCTTGTGAAGATGGAGTAAGATTTGCTCTTTACACTTATATCATATTGGGACCCTATAGCCACGTTTCAAAACAATTTTTAACCTTTGAATAGACAGGCGGTACTCCATGCTGTGGTCACTATGAATGCAATATTTGGTGTTGCAATTGTCTCGGTCCATGTAGAAAACCGCGGATGAAGCGGGATTTAACCAGTGATGACGATGGTCTTTCGGTTTTCAGAGGATTTCAAACAAAGGATAAGAATGGGGACGGATACATGGACAAAGAAGAGGCTCGGGATTATCTCCTTAGTGGCAAATGTGGAAACTATACAGGGAAGATTGTCGACTTCAAAAAGACCTTTGCCGATTTTGATACAAATGGTGATGGAAAGTTAAGCTTTGATGACGTCAATGCTCGATGAACATACCATACTATAAAATGTTTCGAATTTCATAATTTTATGAGTACTTTCAGTAATTTCTTTATTTTATCTAATAAGAAGTATGCTACAATAAACAAAAATATCATCGGCCAGGTAAGTCTTCATGTAATTTGGATTTATGAAAGTGAATTTTGAATACAAAATGTTATAAAAAGTAAGTTATATAATTTCGTCATTACAAGAAAATATTGTATAAGATCTGTTTTCAAGGATATAACCAAAGCAAAGATAAAAGTCGTCTCATGTGATTTGTTTTTCAATAAAATTCAATAAATCAGGAAAAAATTATTGCTTAATTCAGAGTTGTGCTACAAGAGTACTTCATTTGTATTTAGGATTATGGTAAAACGCATTACCGATACCTTCACATTTACCTTTTCAAAAATAAAAAAACGCTTTTTACCTTTACCCTATACTTGTATAAAATTTAGAGAAACGAATTGCACTTGCTTACCTTTTATCTTGGAAAAAATTAAACACATAGTGCCTACTGCATATCCATATATCTTGAAAACGTGATACATTTTCCTTCAAATTGTAACATTGCCTGGTACTCTTTAAACTTGAATTTTAAACTCAAATTTTAGCATGATGATAATGCGTATGTACCATATTTCTCATGTTTCAAATAAAAAACACTTTAAAAGGAAACATTACCGGGATGACAAGTATCTCATACCTCCAAATTTTTCCTTAGAACTTTTTACTAATACCGCTTAGCTCCAAATTTTCTTTGTCAACGTTTTCCCCCTACCTCTTACGTTAAGAAAATTGAGAAATGCCTTGTACCGTTCCCTTTTACGGAAATGAGAATACCTTGGACAACTCTGGTTTCATTACACAAACAATAAATCAATTTACAAGAAAATATTTTCCTAAGAAAATGAATTGTTGTTTATTGTAACAAAACGAAATTACATGTTTCTCAATACAAAAAAAAATGTTGACAGACTAGTTTTTTCTCAAACTTGGAATAATTATTGGACTTGTTGATACATTCAGGTGGCTTCTTAGTAACGCAGAAATAATATATATTTCCCTTATAAGGTTTACGTGTTCACATTTTACTTGTACAAATCCCATTTGGGTTTAGAGATAAAAACCATCAAGGAAATCTAATATATGATACACTTTTTCGCGGATACACAAGATGTTTTTTCTCCATGTACAAATTTTTTCATTTCCAAATGCAGTAATCATAGAAATGAGTAATTGTTTTATACTGTCAACCTTAAATATTAAATGTAAATTAAAAAATCGACTTGGCGTAGTGCACTTTCTACAGGATTTTGAAATTTAATAAAAGGTATTGCCTTAACTAGTGTTGCTTGCCATGTCATCATGGAGGGTAGTCAAAGCTGTTTCAGGAAATAAATACTCCCAATAAAAACTTTTTTTCAGACTGGATAGCGTGTAAATTTAACCTATGTCAAAATTCTGGTTATTAAAGAGTCATTCGAATTCACCTCTTAGGAAGAGTGGAAATTAAAATTCATGGAAAAATCAGTTGTAAGAAGTCTGAGAAAATTGTAAATGAGAATGGGAGTCAAAAGGCAGTTCCGGCAGTGTTTTTTAGCCAATGCTATGGTATATGTAAAGGAAAAGAGATTCTCTTCAATATTTTTCTAACGTTCGGAAATTAGGGTTGTATGCTTTGTATAAAAATATAGAAAAAGTACTTTAAAAAACTGAATTTCCTGTCACAATCATGATCCCTTTGCGTTGGCTTTAGGACAATAAATATTAGAACAAATAAGATTCATGTAATTGTTGCTAAAGTAGTAAGCTTATGCTCAGGTGGTAAAGCGGCTGCTTTTCCAAATAAAAATGATCCGCAGTACTTCTCAAAAGATTTGCTGTTTCTGGATTTAGTTTAAGTTTATTAAAGCTGCGCTCCCTTTTTTGAAAAATTGGAATGTAGGTCTAATTCATGATATTATGTAAAAGTTTTTGTGGCAATGTCTAGTAGCCAAAAACTGGGAGGGAAACCGGTAACACTGGTGCGAAACAAAAGCAAAATTATGGACAGTCTCCTGTATATGATAAATCAGAAATTTGTAGGAGCAAGTCATAATGTCTTGACGCCAGAACCAGCTTTCATATTATGTAGTATTCTATCGAGTTCACACTTCTGGCATCAGATCTGTTTCTCTTTGCTCCATACAAAGGATTAAAGAAGTGTGTTTATGCAGAATCGTATGAAATATGCACCATGAACTTGTTGTGAACCCACCGAAAATTCTTAAGTATTTCAGTGTACTATTAAGGAGCTACCTCTCCATTCATCGACACGCCATACGTAAATGCCTATCAAGTAAAGAACATATATTATGTTCATCTTATACGCGACGAGAGAGCGGGTTCCAAATGAAACTCTGAAATATTTGGTAGAAAGACAGATAAAAACTTTCTTTTTCATTTGCATGTGTTCAAGCAGATGCATCGCTTGGCTTCTCTCAAAAACCACCAGGAGCTGGAGCGATTAGAGTCTTAGAGAGAAATTTACTGAACGAACAATCAAAATCATGCCATGACGATACAACAAGCATTCCGGTTGTTGAGTAGTTGAAAGTAATAAATACTAACACGTTTTGGGAGTAGCATACAGAGCGCTAAGGACTTGCATATTGTTATCACA
>JAQIXX010008069.1:0-10088 GCA_034700605.1 Willowsia nigromaculata | reverse complement strand
ATGCATAGGGTACATTAAAATGAATGCATAAGGTACATTAAAATGAATGCATAATGCAAGTCAATGATCGGTAAATTTGAAATACACAAATGAAGGATATTGATCTGAACAAAGGTGACTGATCTACAAATTCAAATGAGTTTGCTTACTTACAATTTTTACTAATCAAACGGTACCAAACATATGCAAAGATATGCATTTTTTATCCCAAGCATGTAGATAATTTCACTGATTTTGGTGTCACACATAGGTAGCCCTGACAACTTTAACTGTTGGTCGCATTCATATTGATATTTCTGTTCATTGGTTTATTCATTTAAACTGTGATATGTTTCAAAATTGCATTTAAATAAACTGTTTGAAAGCCAACACGAAAAATGGCTATGCGTAAATTGCGAGCAAATGATTCGGCGATCTAATGATTGCGATCAAACGATTTGGCGATCTTATGACGGCGATCTAATGATGGCGATCAAGTGATGGCGATCAAATGATGGTGATCAAAATTCCGCCAATCCTTTTTTTAGTGGTGCCAAACTTTTAAGTAAATTTATTTAAGTAGGTGTAGGTGGTTCTTTCTCTTTCTGAGTAATTTATTGTAATTTTTGGCAATTGTAGTCTCATCCGAAAACATAGTGATCATAGATATTACATAGAGTAAAATGGCTTAAAACTATACCAATTACGTTTTGAACTGTATAAACAATCATTGCTGAGAACATACATTTGCAAGCTATAATTCAAAATTTCACATACGACAATTGGTAAATCGACTTTCAGCAGGTAATTCAGCGATGAATTTTCGACATGGTTTTTCTTATGTAAGTCTTCGATTTCTTTAAAATTTATGGACACTTTTACGCTAAGTTATCTTACTTCACATACAATATCTTGAGTCTATGCAACAAAGCATGTAGGAGTAATGAGCAATTTTATGCGCAAAAAAGCAGCACCCATTTTCTTCGGAACGAAACTACGTATCAAAATGAAACTTTTTGAATCTTGAATAAAATAAAAAACTGAGATTGGGTTTTCAAGGACTTTCATAAGTTTAAAAAAATTTGCGGAGAAATTTTTTAAAGAAGAATTTTGTTGATGCCCTTTTGCAAATAACAATATCGTCGTTCAAATAAGTCAAAGCTTTTCAATAAAATTCATTATTGAAGACATATTTGGGATGTTTCAGACCCCTGACTAGTTGAATATTTATAGTGGGCAGCGTCAACGCTTAACACTTTGTCCCATAGCTCATAAAAACCGAAATTCCAACAATGTTGTGTTCGTTTGCGGCTTGAGAACAGGGAATATATCCCTGGTTTGGTTTAGACACCGGAGTACTAACGATGACAAAAGTCTGCAGCAAACCCTGGAAACATTGGGTTGGATGTAGTGGAAGTGTTTCCAAGAAACTGGATGCAGAGCAATTCATTTGAAACACATCATTGGTGGAGTGGACTCCAGAAATCCTATAAAAATATTACCCACTTGAAAAAAGTAAAACTTGGATAATACTTCATTAAACTCGGTATTCCACATAAGAAAGCCGTCCCAAAATTGTAAACAAAAGAGCGTGAATAATCTAGGCGAATGTTTTAAAACAAACACATAAAACATTGTCTAAATTTACAATTATAGAGAAGACAATATAAATCAGTGAATACAAAAACACCCACTTGTTGGAAGATGTCGGGGGCTACCTAATTATGTATTATCTCTCCAGAGCATTCTTGGCACTACAGAAAGTCACAAAATCCAGCAACATAATTTTATTTACTAGAGAAATTGTCGCATAGAAGGCAACCTGTCATATTGCATTCCAACTGGTTCCAAATGCTGTTTCTCGGACATAATTTGTGAAGAACCTTGAAAACTTGATGTTGCATTCATCATACGACCAAGACTAAACACATATCTCTTATTTGCCGTCACTCAGAAGTAAATTCGTTATTCAATCAAGATAGTAATAAAATCCTTCTCACGTCATATGCCCAAAGAATAACACTAATTTTAGCAGAAGGGATTTTCTTTCCTAACATCTACTTCTTGTTGATTATCATAAATTCAAAAAGATATGCTGTTGAATACTATGCATTTTATAATTAATGAAAACGCGATTTGGAAGTTTTTGTGATGCAACTATTTAAATTTTGGGAACATTCATTAGTAATATAACTTAACATGGAATTTAAGGTCTCGTTTGCAATATTTAAGATAAGCAATAAATTAATGATGATTTAATCAATGCCACATTAGCTGACTTGACCAGCGGAATCCTTTCTTAGAAAGAATGAAACTGATTGGAATGTTGTCACTCCGGCACAAGTTGTGAAAATTAAAAAATGAGATTAATACTTACTGCCTGGAACACATCTGCCTGCTATTGACCACATATCAGTCTAATTTACTTTTGTACAATTTCTACGCATTCGCATGAAGAAGCAAGAACATCTTTATTTGTGAATAGTCAAACTCTATAATTGTTTATACTAAACAGCGTTAACATTAAACACCTTGGCTTTTTTCTCATACAAATCAAATTCCAAAAATATAACTTGGGTTTACGGCTGAGAATTCATCTCAAATTCACTATGTTGTAGCACATCTCACACTGATTTC
The DNA here is from genome assembly GCA_034700605.1 of Willowsia nigromaculata. Classification (NCBI taxonomy): domain Eukaryota; kingdom Metazoa; phylum Arthropoda; class Collembola; order Entomobryomorpha; family Entomobryidae; genus Willowsia; species Willowsia nigromaculata. The sequence continues at coordinate 7,472 of JAQIXX010008069.1, read as the reverse complement.
ATGTAAACTGAATAAAAAATATTGACATGTCGCAAGAAAAAATTTCACGAAATTTGGGACAGTAAAAGTGACTCCAGCTATCTCGTGGAGATGGGCAAAATAAGTATCTAAACACGGACGAGGTCGATCGGCCAAGCAAAGGTCAGAAATAGAATGCGTTTTTGTTTGCTGGGTCAAAATAATAATTCCACTAGTGATTGCTCTTATCTTTAAAAATATTCTAGAGAACGAAATATTTTTTGAAATGGAAAGAAAGCAGGGAAAATTGCATCTGGCAATGCAATTTTCAGATGCAAGGTGATACAGAAATTTTTTATTTGTTTCTCATGCTTTCTATCCACTTGTTTCATAGAGGGAAGGTAAAGTAATACCGAATCTTAGAAGATACATTCGCCTATGACGTAAACCTCATCGGCATTCCATTTCCTTAATTTTAGACCAAAAGAAAGTTGGAATTGTTATTGGAAGCCAAAACAAAATGTTTTCAGCCCTTCAAGGCGAAATGGCTTAGGATTATCATATAAAAACGAAATCCCAACGAAGTGATGTAGGTCGTGGGATATCGACTGAATTACAAGTTTACCGTATGGTAATCTTAACTACATTAAGTCCATGTGACACACTTTATCATGAAATGTAGACACGGGTCACTTTCAAATTCTACGAAATTCGAGGTAGTACAAAGGACTACCAAGTCGTTTCGCAGGGAAGAGCAAATTGTTTATCTGGAAACATTGAATAGTGATGCATCTAAGAGATGTGGAATACGAATTTGTTAATGCAATTTAGCTGGAGAATAACTGGAGAACTCGTGCGAATTTGAGTCTCCTCCTTCATACAACTAAAAGTTAAAAAGTACGTTAGCCCGTTACGGAACTCCATTGCAGAAATGCGGGAAACTTAAAAACAATTTGCCATAGCAGTTACGCTACAAGCAGGCCCTTCAAGAGGAATGAGTTGGGTGGATGAAGCCTCAAAAGAATTCGCAGAATTATTCCAAACACTGGAGTACAAATGATGTGACAAAAGATGCGAAGAAGACTCTTGAAGCATCTAAGTTGGAGGTAGTGCAATCGTTTCCGAGTATCAATCAGCTTTTTTTTACAGTTGAAACATTGCTAAATTGAATATGAGGAATCATGTAAAAGTAATACCCACCTGAAGAAATGTACAAGTCAGGATAATAAAAAATCTAGCTGTTGATTTCATATTGGATTTTCTCCTGAAAGCAATGATAAACTTGGCAAGCTGAAAAACGAGATTAATCCAGTCGGAAATAAAACAAGAAACGCATCTAAATTTACAGTGTAAGTCTATTACAAATAGTGTTTCGTGCTGAAGCAGTTAGCCTGCATTTGGTTATGGAGAAAATGAATACGACTCATGAGACAATAGTCAAACCATCTATCCTAACATTTTCCTGCCTTGGAATCAAGTATGTTTGGAAATAGGCTACATAAGTTTCTTTGACCGGGAGAATTCCCCCGAAGTAAGCAGACAACCAATTGGAATGTTGTCACCCTGCACAGATTTTGAATCCACTCAAATTTCACAGATATTACGTTTACTGCCTAGGCCAGATTTGATTCGTATCCACAGCCGTATTGAACGTCAGGTTCTTTAGTTCATGTCATGTACAAACTAATATCTTATTGAGGCGTTCTTTTGTGACTTTCTTCATTCTTTCATATCTCCTTTAAGATTTCCTAAAATTAGCGTCAATACCCAACACTGTGACTCATTTTTTATAACGGATATTCAAAACAGTTGAAGTTGAGCTTGAGCGTTGAGCGTTAGGAAACAATTCCAACTTCACCGTATTGTGTTTAAACCACATGTTATTAAAGTGTAAAACGTATTCAAATGTATTTAGGGGTTCACTATAAAATTCTACGAAATTTAAGACCATAAAAAGCAATCCCAATCGATTCGTTTTGGAAAATTGTTCATCTTGGAAAATGAAAAAGTGAAGCGGCTCAGACCTGGTGTGTAATGTGCGGTTTCTTAGTTTGAATAAATTACTCACGTCTCTTAGCCACATTAACACAACCGACCAAAACTGTATACAATCATTAAAAAATTTGTTCATAAGTCACAAACATAAAGTTAAAAGAAGCTTGCTTATTAAAAACTATTAGTATTTGATGCGTTAGAATTGTAGTTTAATGCAATCAAGAAAAATATCCCCGTAAAAATAATATAATTGGTAGTTGTATCCACAATATTAATACCTAAAATTCCATCTTTAATGATAAACTTTTTGAACCAAATTAGGTAGCAATTTTCCTGCTTGCTGAAGAATGCTGTGTACTTGTCCCACTAAAAATCATCTTTATCTGTCAAGTAAAACTATAAATCCAATATATGTTAAAGAAAATAATTGACTTGAATGTCTGCTAAACCCAAATAGATGCTTGCTTAAAACTTAAATTTTAAGTTAATTTATTTGGTTTTTCAATAATTTCTGGTTATCCTTATCAAAAACTGCAGGTTTTATTTGTATGGAATCAATATAAAGATAGTTCAAATTCGATAGTCGGAAATGGGACATGTTCAGGCAATTTCAGCCATAATCTGGGGTATCGGAAGCTGTGTGGGGTCTGAAAAATCGGTCTTTTTAGCGTTGCGTACTAAATGGATGATCCCTTTGGGGAAGTGCAGTCTGCTTAAAAATTCCAGTTAATTTGCATCAATAATGAATTCTATACGTACAGGCTAACCCTTTTTTGAGTGCCTTCAGTAAGTAGCACATTTACCCATTCAACTCTTCCGGTTTCTCAAGTTGGACGTAGGAGCGTATTTCCTGGAAAACACACCTTCTATTCTTTCAAATATTGAGGTTCTTTAGTGTGCGTGCACGAACACTGAAAATCGTTGGAAAACAGTTCAGTGTCCAAGGACATGTAACCGCTCAAAAGCTAATAAACATTTTAAATTCTTTCTCACCCAAGATATGGCAGTGTAGAAGTTCTTTGCCAATTAACAGTCATTTGATATTTCTAGAAACATACCTAGTTGATCCTAATTTGTTTTCAGCATTGGTCTTAATCACTGGGCACCGGGGGTTCATATTTTTTCCATTGTAAGTTTCAAGCAATATTAATTATTTGCTAAAGTGTCTGAAATGTAAATTCTACACTATGTTTTGAGAATATTTAAAATTTTCGATACCTCATCCCTTCTTTATTCGTAAATGAATTCTACTTCGATTGTATGTGTATCAGAGTCAGCACTTGAAACTTAAAAGGCTCTGAAATAATGCAGATTGCTATTACTCTGAGCAGAGAACTTTGATTAAAGGGGAGCGTCTTCTGGCTCAAAAGTTCGTTCTAATAGTAGCAGTCAGTCAGAATTTAAACACATATTTCCCAGGTTCCACCACAAAAGTACAAGAAACTTACACATAGTAGGCAATTTAATTCTTTACTTGCATGAAGACAAAAAACTAGGAAAAATTTAACATATCAATTCATGCTTCGTGTTTTTCATTGTATCACTGAAGATAAATTCATACTAATAACAAATCATTAGAACTCATATGTAGCGTGGTGCGTGCGTGCGTGCCCTTAAAGCTTTAGATATTAACTCAGCAAAACAAAATGGTTCCTTCCACTGTGCTAAAGTTTTACAGCTTATATTAGTAATTTTATTGTTAATTGCGAGATAGTACGATCACTTTAATGAACACTTCTCCCTGCACATATTCCAAAGCACAACTTCATTAGTAGTTATTTTTTGCTGTCTCAGAGAGCGATCAGGTGCCTTGTTCCAAACTCTTGGTTTTATCTGAACACATCCAAATACAGATCCCTCCAAACACATTGCAGAAGATGTAAGTTCAGTAGGAGTGTTCGGGATTTTCCAATGTGAGACACTGTTGCAAAACTGAAATTAGAAAAAAATGATATAAATAGAGCAAAAAACGTTGTTTTGTGGACAAAAATAACTAACTACATGTAGTTTAGTGCATCAAATTGATATCTACAATCCAAACACCAGTTTCTTTGTCCATTTTTAAAATTTTAAGTTTTTGCGCCAAATTTTCAAAGTCAAATCGCAAACCTGACCCATCCTAAGCTTTTAATACTACACCTTCAAGCAAAATTTCGTTTCTTTAGCTCAAAACCTGTAGACGTGAGCAATGCGAAACCATTTGAAACATTTTTGCTCGTATTTCATTCGTTTTATTGAATTTTCACCTGGTTGTTGCTGAAATCCTTATTTTTGGATCGTATTTCACTCTTACCCTGGTATAAATGGCTTCTGAAGGCCTTGTTGAGAATGCATTCCAATTTGTGAAAGAGGCCAACTACTCCATTACATTCCTCCACAGAAATATCATGTGTTTTAAGACGACTGCACATAAATTCGTTCATATTTTAATTACTTCGCAAAAACGAGAATATTTTTCAGGTACAATATGTATTCACATTATAATTCCACAAAATATAAAATGTACCAATTGACGTCTAAACGACAGAAACCGTCTTGGTTCTCTTCCAAGCTTTTTAAATTATTACTAAAACTGGCGACTGAAGTTTTGTATAGCATCGGTGTTGCTCCGAAATTAGAACTGACGGATATTTGTTATGGGAGCTACACGTAATTTCTATCTAGATTCAATGCACGGTTCAAAACAAATTCATTACCACTAAAAATATAAGTGATAGTTGATGAAACGGCTTCAGTAATAAATACGAACATTAATTCCTTGTGGCAATGTTTCTCAGAAGCTCTATTCATTTGGTTGTTTGTTGTTGTGTGCAGGAAGAGTGAATTCTTCTTGCACAAAAATATGTGATACTATCATTGTTTTTAAATAAAAATCTTTAAAATAAGTGTTTTTTTATCATGGCGGGGCACTGGAGATGTCAGGTGTAATTACTAGCATTTGATTAAAAATTACCTACCGGATATAGCTCCAATTGTAAATATATTTCACTTCTAATTTCGGAACAACACCGCTTCTATACAAAACTTCAGGCACTAGTTTTGGCAATAATTTGAAAAGCTTGGAAGAAAACCAAGAAAGTTTGTATAATTAGCATATATTGTATTTGTATTAATTTGTTAGAGTAAACGATTGAAACCAATTCGCACTAATATTTAGATTCGCGACTAGGGAGTTATAATACAGGGATAGTCTCTATTCCGTCTCATCCTTCCAGCACATGTATAACGCGAAGACACAAACTTGAATGCAGAATGAAGCGACCTTCAGTGGGGATGTCTATGGTAGGTTATATCAAATAAGTTATTTTCAATGAAGCGCAAGGCACAAGGGTACAGCGAAAACTTAACTTGATTGTTAATTATTGACTGAGATTCCATATTTTGGGGTTAGTTTTTGGCTACTTCAGCTTCAGTGATCAGTCTTCCCAAATCGAACCGATTATTAGCGCTTCTTCACCGTAAATAGGGAGGGCATAAGGCGTTCGCAGTTGAAACTTACGGGGATTGAATAGCGACAGCAGTTTTAAGATGAATCCATCCCCATAGTTGAAATATCTTTAATTTCGGCAAGGACTTTACACATGAATCTGGACGATGTAGCTGTGCTATCCGTCGAATGCCTCTGCATTTCACTGCCACCCAGAAATAGATCACCTCATTCTTAAAGAGATCCTTGTTTTTAAAAGAAGAAGCGTATATCTTCTTACTGTCAAGGGCCCTGAATGACATCCAATCATCAGGTCTAGTCCAAGGTCCTGTTTAATCTTCATCAATATACTCATCAAACTACCATCTGCCAATCCAAGAATATTTACTAGTCTAACCTACTGGCATTCTCAGTTTCAACATTTACTGAAATCAATTACAATTTCTGAAGGATTATTTTGAAATTTTTTTTATTCAATTGTATCAAAAATGTAAACCAGCTAGTGGTGCGCATCAAATTTAAACTTACATTCTGCGGTCTTGCATTCTTTTAAAATAAAATACTTTTAAGCAAAGAAGGCAAAAGGGGAGAAAATAGGAAAAGCATTTCAGCTGCACGGTTTTGGTCAATATGAAAAATGAAGCTTTACGATAAGGATGCCTAATATTTCTGAAGGTTACCTAACTTCATACCTTTCTCGACTATAATTTGATTTGCATTGAGCAAAATTTTGAATAACCTGACAACATAAGTGATTATTTTGTGTTGTTTACGCGTCAGACGGTATCTTTAAAAAATTTAGAATGATTAACTTCAAAAGGATGAGTAATACCGTGGCATGTTGGGTGTACAGTAATACATAATAGTGAAACAACGACATCAATATCGATAATGATGCAAAATCGTAAAATACATTCTTATGTGTTTAAATCCTCACTGACTACGACTTTCAGGATGGACCATGACTACTGGATTTATTTTATAACATGAATTATACGTAATTTGTTGTGAAGTAGGTAAATGCACCACTTTTTAAAATCCTCCAATCAGAATAATAGCAACAGAAGAAGAAGCAGTATAGCTTTAGCTGAGCTAATTGTTTAAAAGTATAACTAATGCAAACATTTATGGTAAATTTTACAACAATTTTCAGCCTTCTACACCTTTGGAAAACTGACAACGCTTCGTAACAGATCACACCAGAGGTATCACCCATTAAAAATCAGTACATCCGTGCAAGTGAAAACCTGTAAACGTACGTCACAAGTCCTTTGAAACTATTGTAATGAAAATTTCCAAAATCTTGGGATGGGCGGGACACGGCGTAAAATTCTAAGGATTTTCGGATACGATCAACATATTTTCAGGTTACCATTCATGTGGGAGGAGAACTTTTAAAGAAAGTATTTGGATCTTTAGTCCCCTAGGTCACTGAAATGTTCTCAAATTGTAAAATGTATTTTGAAATACTAAATGACTAATATATTCCAAATTATCCAAATAAATATTTCCGTACGTCTCTTCTGGTTCAGCTTAGGGGAATCCTGAGAGTTTTATGTTGCAACCATTATTTACTGTAAGTTGACTTGCAGAAGGTGTGTTCTCAATATTTTGGCCACTACTAAACGTAATAACTAAGTTCCTTATAGGATAGTTCCTTGTTTAATAGTTTTTTTAGTTCCTTGGATTAACGAATTTATAAATATCAACCAGAAATTATAGTCCATGAATTCCTAATTTTGCCGGAATATGAGCTGACGCAAATTTGTATTAAGAAAATACATAAATTTATCTTGAAAATTTTGTCCTACTGGAGAATGCCAAGTTTACATTGATTTATATGCACTGGTGAGATCTATTGGTGGCTCGTGTGAGACCCTAGTTGGTTACTCGGAAATTTTGTGGCGGAATGAGAGAAAACTGATATTTTTTTTGGAACAATGTGGAAAAAATTCAAGATTCCATTCAAGAAACACCAGTTTATAACAATTACTACGCTTAAAGGGAACAACATATGATGATTGTAGTACCAAATTTGTAGGCCACTCGCTTTCGCGAGTGGCCTACAAATTTGGTTCTTATTTTAATCTTT